>WURV02179122.1:0-13466 GCA_011762755.2 Epimenia babai
ATATATAATTTAGGCATTATTTTTATCTTTAACCCTTATATTATTAGATCTAGTGTAACTCTTGCTTTATTCATTGTTCTATGTCATTATTTATGTTTTTTTGAATTACACCAGATTTATTAATGTTGTAAAGTGTCATAGCCATCATCTTGTAATGACCAAGGTATAATATGCGATCGTAATTAGGATAGCCAATGTGGCTATCCTAAAATAGCTGGAAAGAAATGCACAGGAAAAAACCTATACCCTTGATGGGACCATAAGGGGTATAGGTTTTTTCCTGCGCATTTCTCTCCAGGTATAATATGGCACTTGAAAAAAACTTCATTATTACTTATTAGTATCTTGTATTGCATTTCCTAAATCCAATTTAGCTTCTCTCTGAGGTTAGGACAGTGCAGACTTTCCTTCAAGCAACGTCTCCAACTCATCTCATGCGTCGTACGTCGTGCTTATTGGCTGGCATTGTGAACATTTCAGTTGTATTTTCTTTACTTAAATCCTTTTATCGTGCTTGTACTTAACTACATCCGTCTCTCAAATTGGTACTCGCATTATGTTTACTCTCAGGGGTCATATGCGAAGATATGGAATCCGCCATGATTGACTCCCACAAATATTCTTCGTAAACGGCATCTTAAAGCTTTATTGACTCAAAGTTGCAGTCTATGACTATTTTAATTGAAATATCTATTGAATTATCAGGAATAAACTGTACTGTGATACACATCACACTTGGAAAAAACTGATGCCTTGTCGCTTTCTCTAACGATTTAAGCGCACTAGCAGGCGGGTGCAGTTATGAATAATTAAGGGATCTTTTTCTTCGAAAGATACTAAAATATTAAATTAACATACTTTTCTGACAGTCACTTCCACTGTAGCGGGGGGCGCAACCGCGGGCGCAATAACCGTTTCTCCGATCGCAGTCCTCTCCTCGGACGCAGTGGCACTTTTTTGAGCAGTTTATCCCAAATGACTTGATGCATTCTGAGTGGATACGTAAAATATTTTGACGAAATGCTTTAAACCTGACGACTTTTAGTGCTTGGTGTCTCCTACAATTCGAGGGTGGAGAGGATAATGTAATTGCAAAGATTAATACTCATTAAACTCTCTGTCTTCAAGGGTCAAACTAATGAGTACCTTATCGAATCGTATGAAGGTCAATGAAGTGATATTTTACACAATTTTAGAAATACAGATAATGCAAAAAATCTTACGAAAATATGCTAAAACTGATTAGTATGAAATCTATCCACGCTATAAAACATCGTCATCTGAACCTGAAATGTGTTTTGATTACCACACAATTTGTTACCGATGTTGCACGTTTTTCCTATCCACGCTGGCAAACACCCGGACTCCCCGCATGTTCCGGTTGTCACGTTGCAATCCCCGCTCACTTTGCAGTGGCATTTCCCTTCACATACGTTGTTTATCAAGTAACGATTGTCGGGGCATCCTGTAATAATGAAAGTATAATGCGTCACTACTTGAGAATCCAGTACAATTGAACCCTTAGCTACAGGTTTACGTTTTTAATTACTGCGTAATAAGCGAAATCTCGTACGCTGACAATACCACCACATTGAGCTAGACCTTCCGCAACCTTTTGGGTTAGAGAACTGAAATGCCCCAAAACAAGTCGGCGAGCGCCAGCATGTCTACGTCAAAATCAAAAATAAAGTTTGCACAGTTGAATATTTCGACAAAACGACAATTTATTCACCCAACTACACAGTTTATTTTTGCATTTTGAGTCTGAATTCTTTTTGGAAATTGTGTTTGTGGTTTTTGGGATCCTGTAATTTACTGTAGGCGATCACACATTATTTCTTTAAGACTGTTTGGTGATTGTAACGCATACCTGTCTGGCAGTTACTCCCGTAATAACGAGGAGAACATGGCCCATCACATTCACCCGTTACGGGGTTACAATTTCCTTGTATGTGACAGTGACATGTTCCCTTGCAACCTGCACCAAAATTTCCAGCGCTGCATTCTGGCAATAGAAAAAATTAAAAAGCCTTCTCTGTCTATTATCGATTTACCGTATTTTTTACACTCGACTCAATCAATTATTTTTTCTATAGGCGAAGGTGGGCCTGCTATTCGTGGGACCAGAACAGGGCAAGGCATGGTTTTTATATAGTGTAGAACATGCCTTTGTTTTGGTTTCATTTATAAAGATTATCCCTAAAAATTAAGGATTTGTCAAATGCTACGTTCAGATCAAAGAACTGACTTCAACATTTCTACCGACATCGCAATCAAAATACCGAGCTCGAAAGATCGATTACGTTTGGAAAACCTAAATGTCTCAATTTTTTGCCAATCACGGGCTTGTTGTATTACGAGCGAATTATTGAAAAAATATTGTTCGCCTTCAATTGTTTCAAAGATGTCCTATCATTTTATAATTTCTGACTTATTGTATTCAACAAATAAAAACCTTTATAGAGAATAGTCTGGTGTAACTAATGGTCAAACCAATGCCACATAACCATCTTAGAGATAGAGAACATGGAATGTGCTACAGTGGAAATATATCTCAATGATATCCATAAATGATATTGGCGAATTCGGATATTATAGAAATTCAATTCAAAAACATTTATACAATAAAACATTGGCGAATTAGAAAATTTGAATTTAGTCCAAAACAATAAACGGCCCTCTCCGCGCAGCAATTCCCAAACTCTTCAGGGCGGTTTTATTTTTGTTTTTTATACTCAGGGTTCTTAAGTAGATTACAAGTTCAAAAATTTAACGTCTTATATTTTTACATATTATGTGCAAAACATATCATTCCCTAATATTATGTCTTTTTTATTCAGGACGACACATGTATTTGTCTGCGAGATTAAAAAAAGATAGGAGGAACCGTCTTCATGTCGATGACAAAATGAGAAGTTACCTTCATATCTCATAATGTAACATTGTCCACTATACAACATTACATTAAGCTAATTGTATAAAAGATTCCAATAACTCTAAGGTTCTCATAAATCAAACAGAATATGGAGGAAACTGCAAAGGTTCGAGGTATGAACGATACTGCAAGAGTACGGCGCGCCAAAGAGACAGTCGATCTTTGAAAAAAAAATCGGTGTTTTTTAATACAATTTCACCAATAACACGACGGTGCTAGAAATAAAAATTTTTATACTTTCGTCACATTTTTTGCCCTGCCATCCAACAGGACAGATACCGTCTTCACAGACACCAGTCGTTACGTTACATTTGTCCAGATTCAGACACTTGCACTCCAACGTACAATTCTTCGCCTCATCCAAAAAGTATCCTGGAGAACATTCTGAAAGAAGGAAACGCGTGTGCTAAAATACATAATTTTACTTAAAAGCTGTAATTTTGTGAATCGTTTCAGCTCGGTGATCGTACCGCTTCCGTGAGCCGTCATCATTGTATGCTATGATTTGGGTATCTAAAAGCGATATCTTTTTCATGCATTTAGCGTATCAATTTCACAAGTCACAAGACAACTGGCACAAGCCAGGGAAATTAACTTAACTCTGAGTGGCTTATTTATGTACCTCACAAATAAAGGCAGATAAATTACTCAAATAAGCTGAAGACAGAAGAAATTATATTGCTGACAGGGCCCTTCCAACTCGATTATGGCCAGAACTTCACAATTATACTTCGCAAGTCAATATAATAAATAATTGTTGAATTTTTTGCCTGCACCTGATAGTGAATTCAGCGAGAACCGTTGTATTAACACAGAAAATAGAATTATATCGATCGCTGTGATATGCCTTAAATTATAGTTAGATATAATAGTTAAATGGTCAAGTCCAATATTGTCTTCAAACTCTCATTTCGCCTTCTTTAATCAGAATAGGGTCTTTTCGTTAGTTATTGGACAAACAATACTCAATTTTGGTTGAATTTGTGGTTGCATCGGTGTTCAAGAAAGGCAGATTATTCCTGATAAAAAGAAAAACCCTCATATAAATGTTATAAAATGTCAAAAGACGATAGCTTATTGCCTGTACTGTTTCACTGTGGTTTCTTGAGCGTCTGACTGAGGTAGATACTAACCCTTTTGGCATGTGCCTCCCCAGTAGCGTATGGCACACGCTGACGGGCATTTTCCTGATATTTGGTCACACGAGACGTTATTTTTGCAGTGACAGTCTTGGCCGCAGTTGGGTGGGTTGAAGTGTTTATCGGGACATACTAAAATATATAAAAGTAACCGGTCCATCATTCGACGTTGGGGTCAACTGAATATCAGCAGTGATGAAACATAATTGAGCGTTTTTGAGATATCTTATTACCAATTTGTAAAGATGGCTAGCATTGAGGATGTAGGCTGTCCGTCTCGTTATGGTCCACGAAAAAAACGTCCTAACGACGCGTGGTCGCACTGTGTGTCGTAGACCCACAATGCGCTCTCCTTTCACAGAGTTGATAAAAATCTTTTTATCTTCCTAGCATTTTTCTAATATTGCTTCCATAACGATCCAATATACGCTTTGTATTAAAAAAATCATCATGTAACATGTTTTGCTTTAGATTATATAAGCAATCATTCCTATTTATTAAAAGAATGAAAGCAGAAAAATACGATATTGAATTAATTATGACAGTGATCAAGAGGTACATTTAAATTTGAGCGATATTACCCTAGGTAATATAATGAATCGAACTGGAGACAATCAACAAAAATGCACTTTTACTAGAATTTTAGTAAAAGTAGCCGTTGTCACACAAAGATCTCCCGATCTTAAGTAGATCTTTCTAGTAACCGCACTTCTGGACCAAGTCCATGGACAACTGATGACGCTTCAGAGCGATCCGAAACCCAGAACTAGCTCATTTTATGCTCAAAGTCCTTACGTCTGATCTTAGCTCAGAGCACTCACATGTGATCTTCTATGCTCAAAGCACCCACATGTGATCTTCTATGCTCAAAGCACTCACACGTGATCTTCTATGCTCAAAAAGCTCACGCGTGATCTATATTCAGAGCGCTCACACGTAACTGTTACTATAGTACCCATCACTAGGGCTGCAAACAAGGCTTACGGTGAGATTCTCGTATTCGCAAATACTAATAATTACTATTATTGTCAGGATATTATGATGCTGTGGAAAAAAACATCAGGCAAGCCAATCGATGACAATAGGCAGTTTTAATAATTCGATCGTGATTGAAAACTAAAAAAGTCCCTTAATATCAGTACAAAATGCAGTGTTTTTTGCAATAATTCAATCACTTGGTAACAGACATGGATCGGCATGAACTGCAGGGATGCGATTTTTCACCTCGTTGTGTTACTGCATACAAACTGCTTTTTAGTGGCGTTATTTGAATCTTAAGTGATGTACTCCGTCTTTGTACACGTATTATAATTGTACACATGGTTGAAGTACTAACTCGTGACACAATTCGGGTGACCGGGTTTGCAGTACCCGTCCATACAGACCCCATCCGTCACTCTACATTGATTCGCGTTCACACATTCGCACGTTGCGTCGCAAGACCAGCGGGAACCAGAAGAGCTTTTGTTGTACTTTCCATCTGGACATACTGAAAATAAGCGACTAGTCTACCCGTGTCAAAACAATCTCATATTTTATTTTACATTGTTCGTGTATGGTTCTTTTGTTTTTTGTTTATATGACTGTGGAGTCTATATATATATATGTGGTGCTGTAAACATCATTTGTTATATAACCTAATGAAGATGAATTATTAATTGTCATATCTTATTCTTTATAGTGGCGCAGCATTGAAGTCTGTATATACGACGAGAGAAACGTTCATTGATTCATCGAAATTTACTTAAACCGACTGGTGCAATTGCAAACCGACTTGCTCGCTAAAGAGAGGTTTGAACGTCTCAAAACGAAAGAACAATCCAGTACCAAACCATTTTTATAAACGAACTTGATCGGCTATGATAAATACTGACCGAGACTGCAGTTCCGTCCAGCATATCGAACTTGGCACAGTGATCCGCAGAAGCCGTTGAAGCGGTCGCACGTTGTTTGTAGTTGACAATGACAAGCATGCTTGCAATCGGAGCCAAACTTCCCCGTTTCGCATTCTGTCAGTGTAGCCGTGGTGATAATTGGATTACGCGAGATTTACAATTAGAATGATCTTTCAGACCACGTACCCTTTTTAGACCACCAAAACGTAAACAAAATCCTGACTCCTTTTTACCGGAACCAACAGTAAAATTATAGAATAAAATTGGATACTGTATGTGTTACAGCGCTCAAGCCGTAAAGGGATGTTTACTGACCTTCAAGACAACTCGAACCACGCCATCCCGCGATACATCCGGGTATCATGCAATGTCCGTCTGTCACTCGGCATTGGAGCAGGTCTGCGCAACGGCATGTTGATTGACACGGCGGGTTTTTGGTACCGTAGAATCCTGTTGGGCAAGCTGTATACCGACTCGGCCTTAAGTTAGATTAGAGACAACTGCGATAGCAAACCTAATATATATCGGTTTATTCGTAGCTAGTGGACATCTTGTGTTAGCAGTAAACGCCCTGGAGTGGCATCCAAAGACATAATGCTATATACTCAGCATTCTTTTCAGTGTCCATAACGAATTTGGATTCGGTTTAGAGTCGAGCAAATATATTTTTGAATAGTGCACCGTGTTCTCCTATCCGACGCAGGGCAACCATTTTAATGCGGTAGAGGTAAAATACGATTGTATAGGCTGGTATTCTGTAAAGATTTAAGGGCGAACGGTTAAATATAATTATATAGCTGAACCATCTGCTAAGAGCCATTAACTTCATTTTACACTCCGCCGCGAAATCGACGTGGAAGTTGTACAACTTATTTTTGGAGTGCGAATTATATACTATTTATAGTAATTACCAGGGTTGAGATAACCATTCTATAAGTTTTTGTACGCTTATGAATGAACTATTTTATTTGTGTAACTGATGATAGACAACCTAATATAAAATTGGTAATAATTTCAAATTGGGTTAGCTCCTAAATGATAGGGCGATGTTTCTCTAATGAAGAGCGAGTCAAGGTAAATAACCCGATGAAGATTACAATTTAAAACAACGATAATATCTTCTAAATCAACCCTAAAGAGTAATTATTTATATTCAAACGCTTGAAATTTTCTTATGCGTTGTGCCCGCCGATTGTAACAACTCAACCTTATCACTACATATTTTTATATGTAAAAATAAAATACATTTTTAGCCTTAGACGACGGTTTGATAAGGAAATTTTAGAACTATGTTAAATATTGTAATAAATTTCCTTTTTCGTATCCCCACATCCGTCTAAATTACCGCTCAACGTACAAGACTGGCAGGCTGGTCCGTAGTATTTATAGCTGCATCCGTTTGCACAGTTTCCCGTCTTTTTATCGCACGCAGCATTATTTACACACCGACAAGAACTCTGGCAGTTTCTTCCGAATTTACCGTCGGGGCAGACTAGAAATATGTCAAAAGTTTCCATATCGATGTATTTTTATAAGAGAAAGCTCACAAGAAATTTTTTACAAATCTAGGCATATCTAGCATGACGACGATGACGATGGTTATGGCGATGACCGATAATGATCTTTAGTACCTCCACACTGAGATATGTAGCTTGTATGAAATTCCGCGGTTACTCAGTCTCTATCAAAAGCACTGAGTACCGATTAAGCGTGGGGGGCGAAGTTGAGATCTCAATATAAAAGCTTCCTCCAATTAAATACTAATAAGAATACTCTCATTGGCTAAAGTTTTCAAATATTCTTCGCAGTAAGTTTGGAGTTTCGAGCTTTACTCACAACGGTGGGTCGATGTTGCAAAATAAAGTTGCAGGTGACTCTTCGATTATACAATTTCAAATCGCGTAGTGTGAAGACACTATCTATTATATATGACGACAACGACAATCATGACAGTGATGATGGTAAGGGTCATGGAATCTTATATGTTCCACACCGAAAAACTTTTGCTGCGATGCGCTAATTTTGTTTCAGCTGATTGTAAATTTTACCATCATTTATTTATCAGGTGTACAGAAATACCAATATACAGCACATTAGTTTTAACTAATGGCCTACAAAGATGGCGTGACCGTTACCTGTGTCGCAACTCTTTCCAAAATACCCACGGACGCATCGTGCTGTCCCGCAGTCTCCGTCGGTCACTCGACATTTCTTGGCGTTCAAACAATGACAGGTCTTCGAACAGTGGGCAATCGTCGATGCTTTGTTTTGATTGTTCTTGAACCAAGTAATATTTTTATCGGCTGCCCATGTCGATAAATCCAAATATCTGTTTGTTGGGCATTCTGCAAAAGAAGACGAATACCCCATTCTTGTCAATTACCCAACGTTCAACATGGCAAGTTTATAAATGTTCGATAAAAGATTCTAACGGTAAGTCGCATTTTTTTAATCCCACTTGAACGGAAACGCTATTCACGTGAGAAAAACCGCTTGAGATACAGCTGACTTGTGTATACAATATAGAATATGCCATGGCCGTGTGTGTATTACATGACAATATGATATTGTCACACAATATAATAGCAGGTTATCTAATGAACCATTATAAATTTGCAACAATTTGGAACGGAAATAGAGCATCACCATGATTGTCATCTCTCTGATGATCATCAGAAATTGCGATATAGAAACACATGAAAAACTATAATGGCTACAACTTTACGTTAACATTTCAAAGACCACAATAAGTCCATCGAATTCGTATAGTCTCGTTACAGATACATGTGCATACCGCTGGTATGATACAAACTTCAGATGACCGTGTGTCTTTAAAAGGGTGTTAAATTTCAAATGCACGGTCTGCGAGAATCAGTATTTGTAGCACCAGATGGGTTATCTAGACGCTGAATATTTGTATCGCAACTAAGGCAAGCTTTGTGTGCCCTATTGCATTTCTCTTCAGTAAGTATATATTAATCTTTGGTGAAAAGCCAAGCAGGCAACTCACACTAATTTGGCGTACGGAAAAATCCCAGATTTGCGCTCTCACTTCATCAGCCGTTTGTCGTATAGGAGGAAGAAAGTTTTATTAGGTAATTAATTCAACGAAACAGCATTTTTCACATCATTGCTATGATGGCGTATGATTATCAGTTGACACACGTCTTCGTCCACCACATATTGTACCCTCATAAACAAAATCAAAGTTAGACAAGAGGGGACATAATGTACAAGGTGCAGAGACTGCGGTTTTTTATTAACACAAGTCATTACTAACGCCGAATGCCATTAATCGACAACGACACTCACGAATATTGCAGTCTTTGCCGAAATAGTTTCTTGCGCACGCGGTAGGACATACACCGGTAAGTATGTCGCATATTTGAGATGTTTGACAGTGACAATTGTAGTCACACCCAACCGTTTGCCCGTAAACACAGCCTAAAAAGTCAGAAATTGTGCTAAATGACCTAAGTGATTGATCGTGAATAAGTAGTATGTCGACTAAAGCGCAGACAGGAAAGGGCCCTTGGCTTCCCAATTAAAAATAATACGTTCCAGCCTCTCTGGTAACCAACTCTAGCATACGGTGCTGGTTTTAACGGCGACTTCTTCGACTCTAACGGAGAGCAGATTGGATAATCTATGATGCTTAATATATGCGTGTAAAGTACGGCTTAAATGCTTGTTACGTTAAGGTTGACAGCCAGAATGTCTCATACTCTGAACACTCCGGTACGCCGATTGATTAGCGGGTATGACACAATTTTAATCAAAGTAAACTTACATCATCATTACCTTAGGCATTATAGTCCTCGCCCTAGTTATCCTCATCATTGTCATCATCGCATCGGCGACAATAGCAATATTATTATCATACATGGGAAGTGTGGGGTGCCGCGTTAGTCATGTCATGAATACGACAAATGCAAAGGTAACACTTATTTGACTAGCTAATATAGATAGCTTTCGTGATTAAGTATACTTCAGCAGATGCAATAAGTGGATAAAGGTACGATACATGGAAAATACTAGTCCAAAATCATTCAGCAACCACTGAAAACACGAGGAGATGAAAAAAAGAAAACGTAGAGTGAAAGGGGTGATAACGCAAGCCAGGATGTTATCAGGTAAGGAGAGTGGGAAGAAAAGACAGGTAATGTTATACGGCTATTAACAAAGAAATAAATAAATAAGAAGACAAAAAATACACATTTACAAAGACCTAGTAAGATAACATATCTTTTCTGATACTGAGGCTTTTCGAACGGTACTGTCCTAGAATATTAGGGGAACGTCTTTAAATAAGGACATCAATTTAAATCTTGATGGCCAATGGGTGTATTCACTCTCTAGAAATTGTTTCCTCAGATGCATTAACGCAGGACGAACGAGGGTAAAGTGTAATTCGTTCTCTACGTGGCATGACTTGTGCGGACAAAGTCGACAGTAGCGGAGGTGACGCGGCGTGTTGGTGTAGCGGCCAGTCTCGACCTCGAGGCAGTGGGCGCTACATCGCAACGCCGTGATGCACCTCCGCCACTTTTATCAACGTAGAAACTTACGCCAACACGATTTCCCTATGTAACCCTTTGCGCAACCATTTCGGCACGTGCCGAGCACGGCGTGGCAGGGTTTATTGTTACGACAGTGGCATTTCTTGTTGCACTTATTTCGACCCCACGTGAGTTGGCTACAGCCTGGATGTAAGCAAGAACCACGATACATCATGTATAAATTACTCGAGTCGCTAAGATCTATCTACAAAGATGCCGAATTTTTTGGAGAATCGGGTACTATTTATTATTTCGGCAATAAAAAATCGCGCATCGTTAACGTTGATCACTCAGAGCTGAAGAAACACACAGCTTCGTCTTTTTAAAGTACAGCCGCAAACACAATGATCTAAATTGTTAAATTAGTCACATGCATCTTTTCACGTCTACCAGTTACCTCCACGTAACCCATCGATTAAAATACATAATGTCCCACCATTCTAATATTCTGATTTATGAAATTACCCTTATTTGCAAATCTTGCGTTAGAGAACTGCTATTTCTGATCAGGCGACGACATGAAAGTCTATCGCTGAGATGTAGGGCGACCTTATTTTCGTTCGGTGAATCTGTTCTATGATAGCGCCCGCGACAGGTGGAAAATGCGTATTTTTTAATATCTGCGCATGTTGTATGACAACTACCCCATGTTTCTTTCTCGATTGGCAAAATGCATGGCTTTTGCGCTTTCAAAATGTCCAAATAGGCGTTACCACTGCTCGCAAGGTGCAGACCGCCTGGCAGTTGCCAATTATTACGTAATTTCGACGAAATGTTTTCGATGGTCATGACCTTCCTGAACAGTATAGTCACATTAGAGACCAACAAGTGGGCCAGACCAATAGCAGACATCTCGACCATAGTAACGCAAGCTTTGAATCGTAGGTATCAAGACTCTCTTCGCGGTGATCGCGTCAACACAAAATTGATCTATTGGTATAGATAAATAAATAATATTAGAACAATCAATGTGAAATTATTACTTCGTATTGTACCAGGGTTACCAATTATAGTGGTTACAGACTAACTAAACGCACCTAGAAAATCACGGTACATTTACCAGAAACTTCCACCAGGCATTACTTTACTCAACAGTTAGTGGATTGGTAGAAGCACCGGACTCGTAACAGATAGGTCGCGGGTTCGAAACCGCGCTCACCGTTCGACTTTTCTGAGATGATCCTCAGCAAGTCATTTATTTCCAATTGCTGGAGGAAACCCGTCTCACAAATGCATACAAGCTTGATAATATCCTTGGCGAAGTGATATGCGAGTCTTAAAGGTACTGTATGTGCGCTGAATAGATGCCACAACATTTCATTGTCAAACAGCATATGAGAGCCTTTATTGGCTGATACTTGCGGTCTAGAAATATTGTACTTAACCTTTGACGGCTACTTTTGACTAACGAGATGTTTCACCTATATTATCCGTTATTCCCCCAAACCTTTTGAAATTATCGATTTTCCTTCCAGTAATGCATGGTTGTACCGTGATTTTTAGCATAGCGTCATTGTGACTGCTTACCACGAAGCGAGAATTTTTTGTCACTATTAGACAGCGAACAGTACGAGCTCGGGCACGTATAGAAGAAATCCCCGCTCTGCAGCTTAAACCGAATCTGAAACCAAACATTTCATATGCGATTGGTACCGTGCACATACTCTGGTAACAATAAAGGGATATATACAAGAATGTCGAGGTTTTTATGTGCATTTTTCTCCAGTAATTCAAAGAACATTCATTAACAACGACACGCAGTCGACGAGAAACGGCGAGGTAAGCCCCTAAAATAGTTAGGCTTCCCGGCTAGCTGATTAGCCCACATATGTACGTGACACACGTCTTTGACGATGTTATTGGCTATCAAAACCTATTTTTTGCCGCAAGTGTTAATGCGGACATTGAGAAATCAGCGCAGCTATAACGAATTAACTTATTCATTAGTCAATGGTTAATATATGAAGACGCCGACTACCTGTTACCAAACGTGCAACAATGTTTTTCATCTTTTGCAAATGCGCTAATGATTGTTTAGGAAGCCATGACCGTAAAATGTTGCAGAAATCTAATTTTGATGTGATAAAACAATGAATAAGAGTAGTTTGATTTTTTTGAGAGATGTATCTAGTCATAGCCTGGATGTTGCGTAAATGATAAAAACATGATTGAATAACAGAAGATATGCGACATTCAAAGGAAAGATTTTATCTGTAATAACCCCGAGATTCCGCACTTTGTCACAAGTTGTAATCGACGTTCCGTTAATGGTTATGGATAATGGTGGAATGGGCTTACGACGTGATGGAGGGTACAGATGAATGAACTGGGTTTTCGTGGCATTTAATTTTAATTTGTGTGATACCATCTATTCAATGTCGCGAATAGTGTTCTGCAGAAGTAGTTTTTTGTGGGCATCCACTGGATCATCAAGTTGAGTGTCATCAGCATAGAGATGGAATTGGACGTGGATAATTGGTGGATAGGTGTATAATAATAATGACAGTGGTGCTGTGTATAATGTGAAAAGCAGAGGTCCAAGTATAGACCCCCGAGGCACACCTTGCTTTGAATCAAAAATATTTGACATATATTCATCAATTTTTTCAATTGAAAATCCCTGTCAGTTATATAAGATCTTATAGTTTGAAGTGCGTTTCCTGTGATATGAAAATTTGTTTCGAGAGAGTTTATGAGAATGGTATGGTCAACAGTGTCAAACGCGGCACGGAGGTCTAAGAGTACTAAAAATACAGATTTTCCGTTGTCGAGGATTATTAAGAAATTATCTTTGATGAAGATCAATGCTGTTACAACACTGTGACATTTGCGATATGCTGATTGTAATGGGGGATACTAATTATATGTGACTCAACATGCCAAAATGAGTCTTAAGTCGGAATCTTACATTTTTCATATTTTTACTTTATCTAATAGA
>WURV02179133.1:0-13462 GCA_011762755.2 Epimenia babai
ATTTGCAGACATTCGGCAAGACTTCGGTACAACGGTTAATACAACAGCGTTAACGCCAGTTTATTTAACAAAATTTTCATTAACTCGCCATACCGTAATCATTGACTAATCATAGATCAATACCAATGCCGCCGATTATTCACACTCGGGTATTGCTAGATAAACGGGCGCGCTGGCACAAAGGACTTCCGTGAACAGGTTGATTGACTAAATACTTCGTGGGCGTGGCCGCGTTAGACAGGTGGCCGTTTAATACAGGTGGCCGTTCGGGCAGGTTTGACTGTATATAAAAAGATATATGCATGGATGACGAGCCTTACTGGTCCAGTTGAGGATATACGTTGATGATAGCTGACTAGTCTACTATATGAGTGGAGGTGAGTCTTATGTTGGTTGCAGTGATGAATGGTCAGGGTTAGGTTCAGAGGTACACTCGTTGCCTCTTGTTCTGCTCTGCTCGGCTGTCTATCCATTCTACCCTACCGTTAGTTACCTCAAGGGAAAACAATGCCAGCTGGGTCAGCTGGTTAGTGGTTAGAGCATTTGACTTTGAATCCAGGGGTCCCTGATTCAACTCCCGCTCTAACTTGTATACTTTGGCATTTTTCAGGCTGAAAACGCCTTAAACCCCTGTGCCAACGGGGGTGTGGGTAGCCCTTGCAGTGTGGTTCTGTTTGGGCTCTTTCCCTCTGACGTTTGCTGCGCTTCAGATGCTCTATGTATGTTGTCTATGCCGCTTACCTCCCCGCTATGTCGTCATCTCATTGTAAATAAACATTGACCTTTCATAGACTTAGCGGAGTGTGCGACATATGTAGCTTGTAAGTAGACATTTAAAACCGCTGGCATGAATGGAAAAAGGTCAATTGTCTGCCCACACTAGATGGGTTTTTCACACTCGAGAGAATACAATGTCACCTATCGCATTTGTCTACAGCATACGCCCAACTAAAGAAATTGGCGCTACTATTGTAGTTTGTTCAGATTTTTGGTAGAAACGGGGAATAAGAAGGGGGGGATGACAAATGGGAATTTGGCAGAGCAAATTAGTATTGTAATAATTGTACTAATGCGTATATTAAAGTAATGTCCTCAAGTATTCCTACGGGACAACTGACCAGAGTGGGCATCAACAGGGTCAGGCATCCATTGTTCCCAGTCCCCCACCTCCCCATCGCTGTCGCTGTCGCCCTCGACGACCAATGGCTCTCCCTTTACCAACTCGTCTGCCAGCTCGTTGCTTCCGTCGTCTGTTAAACTCGACACTATTCGGCGAACGGTGTCCTCACGAGACCTAAGCAAAATAAATCGTGATGTTCGATTGGTCGGGGTATATAACTGCTCGGTAAAACATGGGGTTAATGGGTTAATCACGACGACTGATTGGTCAAACGGCACGGCTAGCATGAATCGTGACGATCGATTGGTCCGACCTGAGATAGCTGCGAACGGGTTTGCAGACGATGTCGAGAATGACGCCGGACGGATCGAGAACGCGAAGAGCGCGTATAGCAGCGACGTAAGCGGTGAGAATGTCGCTCGTGTTGACTCCTGCAACCAATCAGACGCTGGCATTACGCATGCACAAGGTCGTCTGCTTTGAATGCTGATACATGCTTGATCTACCATGGGTAAAATTAATGATTTAGCAGATAACAGCGGAAATATTCTAGCCTCTATTCAGACGATAATAATTTGCACGATACGAGGAAAAGTTTTTTAATCCTTTCAACCACCATATGTGGAAAAAACTGTGGAGTTGGAATAAAAATTGGATTAATTACACGAAAAAAATATACTTCATAATGTTTTACCTCCCCTTACGAAGAATATTTTTTGCCAGAGTTGATCGATCGTTCCATCTGCTCGTGAGTGAAAATTTTTTCAGTAAACGGTATAAATGGATTTGCATGAAATTTTCCCAGAAGGTCAGAGCCCTCTCAGGTACCAAGGACCAGGAACAAACGATTGGATTTCTGGGCATCCGGGTAGCACAATTTTTTTTAAGATGAGACAGTGATTAAATAACGACGTATGTGTGTACGTAACAATAAACTGACAAAGAGAGAACTTCAGCGTCTGGGCTTTATTTGTTCTTCTCAATGATAGCTGATGCGGTCAAGCTAACACATGGATTAGCATTAGTTATAAGTATAGGGGTGGCTGGATGTGTTAGTCTAATATAGTATGACCTGGTGAAGCATGGCGTCGATGAGAAAGCCTGTGATCAATAGAACGAGTTAGTCTATATTAACTATATTAAAGGACCCTTAATTTGTTAAGTCATTAATTATGAGAGTGGGGAAAACAGTGTAGTGAAGACCACAAAATCTGTAGGGTATAGGTACAGGTCCACGCCATAAAGACCCATTCGGAGAGCATTTGATACGCAGCTGCATTAGAGAGAAGCCGTTACATAACCACGCTGAGACGAGGGCTACCCAGACCCCCGTGGGCAGACGAGGTTTAACCCTTACCACACTGACATCTGTAAAACACTTTACTATAGCAATATAATTCTGTGACAACAGAGTGCTAAGGGTGAAGGCGCTTTTCTTGGCTAGAGCAGGAATTCAACTAGGGTTCTCCGGATTCAAAGTCAAACGACCTAACAACTAGTATGTCTCTAAAGTGTCTATATACATACACAGCAAATACTTCTCTCACCAGAAAAACAAAAATACCACCTGGATGTAGCAGACGCGTTTCGAGCGCCGACCTCAATGAGCTTGTGAGCTCTGACCTCAAATCCGTCTTCTCGAGACAATCCTTCAAGTCAACCAAAGCCGGCTCGGATTCTGGAAACTCGATAATGATGTTGAACAACTGCTCGATGCGCTTCTTGGCGTACATCTCGTAGACCATGTGGAGCAGACGACTCCGAAAGGCGCGCACGTTACTCGCGGAATCGTCTGCCGCGTCGTCTTTTTGTGAATAATTTGTCACCAACCAACGAAGTATCTTCTCATCCAACCACTGATGAGCAGACGTGAAACGTGAAATAATAAAAGGTATATAAAATATGCAATATTATATATATATATATATGTATGTATTTGAATGTTTGAAAGCAACTGATAAAGTCAGTTATATACATGGATATATGTAGATACATATGGCAGGACGGGGCCGTAGAGGGGTAAAATCATTAGTTTTGATTCCGTAATACCTTGTTTCAGTGTAGCCTGTATGCGATATATAATAATAATAATAATAATCCATTTGTTTTGGAGGCGCCTTAATAACTAGTATTTCTCTAAAGCGCCTATATACATTTCGTGTGATAACTAATTATATTATATAACGCAATAGAATGTACATATAAATTAAATCATAGCCTAACACAACAGTTAAAAGAAATAGAATGGAATTCTATTTGATTTCTAGCGCCCTTTCAACCGATGGCTATCAAAGATACTCCACAAATTTATGGTTACTATGAATAAATAGAAATGCAAGGAGTATAAGGAATACAACGGACTACAGCACAAAGTCTATATGGTGTTTCTGACGCAAAAAGCACTTTAAATGTTATCTGCTCAAAAGGGTCTGGGCAGCTCTTTCATGCACGGACTTCTCTCTGAAGCGAATGTGTTTCTGATGCTGACGATACTGTCTATCGTGGCGTTCCCTCCTCTAATCCTCTCGTACCACTGTATATAATCATCACCCGTCATGTATTCACTGAGGTGTCAAACCAGGGTAGGATGTCTGTCGGCTGTCTGCCCCGACTCGGTGGTGTACCCCGGCGAGGGGAGGGGGGGAGGCGATTGCCGCACTATAATGAATGAGACAAAGTACTTCAGTTGACGTCATAACCACGTCATAACCATGTAAAGGGCAAATTGCGGCCCATACAACTCACCCAGACACCTAAATCGTAGTATAATCGTATGCATACATATACATGCTCAACATACATCGTAATAAATATACATCGAGTACCTGTTCAAGAACTGAGAGATACGACGACTCGAAGTTGGCCTGGCATGTGTCGCGTATGTAGTCACTGATCTCGCTGTGGACGACGTGGGTGATGGCCGACCCGGACAGCTTCTCCAGCAGGCCCAGCTCGCTCCTCGGTGAAGGAACGGACGCATATATACATACGTGTTAATGTATAAATAAACCCAACCTCGCAATTTGAAAAATAGTGTGGGCCACCCTTCGCAAATAAAGATAAAATTTTTTTGTCTCAAGTCCAAATGAAATGAAATTAAGTGAAATTTTATTGATTTATACTGTCCTTTTAACACATGGCTATCAAAGACACTTTACAAATTAATAGTTACTACGATTTACTAGAAACACGAGGAATACGGTTCAAAATCGAACTCGGTATACCATGAATAAATCAAAAATAAAACAGGCATATACAGTACGATCACATATAAAGAAAATATAACTAAAAATATTACAACACAGATCGGATATTTGCGCAGTTTCAGACATATAAAAATGCTGTAAAATTATGTTAAATATATCATTATTATTAAATATCATTATTATTATTTTTATCAGACACGTTTCAACTTCAATGATGAATTGCCAGTGTTGGTACTCTATCAACTAAGCTACCGAGACAGGCTGATACAGAGAATTTTGGCACAATCCTGGTACACCAGTGTACATCGGAACAAACCAGTGTACAGAGTAATGTTTCAATAAATCATTAGACACATAACGCATGTTTATGTTACACCAGTGTACAGCTCGACAAATCAGTGTACGTGGTATCGACTCAGTAAATCATGACTTGCCAGTGCATAGTACACTGGTGTATGGTATAAACCAGTGTACATGGTAATGAGTCGATAAGTTATGGTTCATCAGTGTATGGCGTTATGAAGCAGTGTACACAGGTGTACACAGTAATATTCATTAAATTTTAGTACATTAATGTATATCGTAATATGTCTCAATATTTCATGTTATAGTAGTGGATCAAGTGATTAAGCAGGGTACACTGTAGTAATTCGATAAATAATTATACATCAGTGTACAGGGTAACAAACCAGTGTACATAGTAATGAGTCAATAAATTAGGTTTTATCTGTGTATGGCATGATGCAGCAGTGTACAGAGAGACAATCCAATATACATAGCAATGACTCAATAAATTAGGTTGCATCAGTGTATGGCATGATGTAGCAGTGTACAGAGAGAGAGCAATCCAGTATACAGAGTATTGACTCAATAAATTAGGTGTTATCAGTGAATGGCATGATGCAGCAGTGTACGAAGAGACAATTCAGTATACATAGTAATGACTCAATAGATTAGGCTTCATCAGTGTATGGCATGATGCAGCAGTGTACGGAGAGACAATCCAATATACATAGTAATGACTCAATAAATTAGGTTTCATCAGTGCATGGCATGATGCAGCAGTGTACGGAGAGACAATCCAGTGTACGTGTTAGTACCGATCATGGGACTTACAGTTTGGAGTTGACGAGGGTGAAAGTCGTAATAATCTGCTTGCATCGACATGGCAATTTCAAACAGACGGAACACTCACCGGGGCTGGATGAGGAACCTGGAGCATCGAAAATCTTAAGGCATGATAAATATACACCAGTAATCAAGATTATCATTAAAGGTTAGTCGACTGGCTGAAAATAATGTTTAGTAAATCAGATGAAGATAAATCAGTTGAAGTTGATGGTTATTTATTTAGGGCAAGCTGATGGTTAGTTAAACGGTGGAAGTCGATTGGTTAGTCAAGAAAAAATTACATAAACATATAAAAAATTAAAAAGGTTATGGGCGATTGATTTTTATTACATTTTTGTGGTTCTCCCCGTATTTATTGTACTCCAGCGTACAGATTTTGGGTTCACACCATATGATGAAGGGAGGATGAGAAGCAGTGGAGCACGTGGGTGGGGTTCTCACCCCGGTGACCAGAAGTCGTAGTCTTGAAATCGGTCGTAGGTTAGTTCATCTTTCATAATCATCGGTCAGCCATTTACCCCTGATCGCGATAATATATTCATTTCTTGAAATGATTAAATGTTTTATATCATCCTTCCTGTATTATACAGGCGGGAAAATTACGCAGCCAATCCGTTCACCGTGTTAACCACAGGATATTCACGCTAGAATTGTAAAGAATCAAACGTCACTCTGACAATGGATAAATAACAACCTATCGCAACATACTACTAACATGGTGAATATTGATGAAAATTTATCTATATGAAAGAGTTGCCGTCAACTTTAATTGCGAACGCTGGTCAATGGTGCATGAAACTTAACAGTGTATTATAGTCTCTAGTTCTTAAAATCCTGAAGCCTCACATTGTTGACTGGTCCATGTAAAAAAGATAAACTCCTAGAGAACCATAGAAGTTAGATGATATAGTCCGCAAGAATTTAATGTTAACTACAAACCTTTGCTATCCGCGGAATGATGAAAAACGTTAAAAGCTTCGGTGTAGAAGGCATCGATAATGTTGTTAAAGTTCGCCGGCAGAGTATGAAACAAAATGGATTTGAACAGTGTTGTAACGGTACTGGGTAAATTTGATATAGCGTTTTTTCTAGCGGCGAAATAATTCTTGTTCGTGCGCGCGTGATGTTCGATGGTCTCCGCGGAGACGAGATACGGATGCAGCTCCGAGTGGAGAGCGTAAATCGCGTGTTTGAAGATATACGATTTATCGGCGGTGGTGACGTTTTCAAATCGTTGCCAAAACGTCGTCGACACTGACTTACGCAGATTCGTTTTAACTAAGTTGATGAACCAATCATCGAGAAGAGGTAGCAACTTGTATTTATTGAGAATATTGAGGCAGCCATCGAATTCCGCGTTAGAGACATATGACTGCACCTACAATGTTATCAACACAAATGAATATAAAAGACAACACAAAGATAAAAAAGTAAAAAAATTATTGGGATTATCATGAGCTTTCATATTAGAAAATATACTTTATCATGTGTGATTAATATATATACAATCACATTTTGGGGGTTTGGGTACACTGTAAAATATGGTTAATACCGTATGCCTGTAATGGAATGTGGGACGATTCGACCTACGTTGGCATCGACTCGGACTATTCGACCTGGCCAATTCGACCTGCCATATCGGATGATTTGACCCATTGTACCGCGCCACTGCGCCATTGATATCCCCACCACGATTGAGAAGCTTGACTGACTGCCTGGGTGCTAATTTTGAACATGGGATTTTTGTGATCAATGCACCAAGCTCTGATCATCAGTGGAATAAATGAGACGTTGATGCTAGTACGATAGTCCTGATGAGTGATTCAAATTGAAATTTAATTCAATTAGTCTCAAAAGGTGTTTTCACTGTATTTTTTCTCTGTGTGATCTTTGTGTATACACGACTTTAAGTCTGCATGGAAAATATACATATATAACGGTGGAATTTTAGGCAGAACCGTCATTCTTATCAATCGCTCTCTCACTTTTCTCACCTATATTACTATCTCATTACTGTGAGTCCTGTGGTCATAGAGTCATATACCAATAAGCAATGCGTAGTTTGCACAGATGTAGTGCGAAAACGACAGGAGGCCTTACAGTGTGACCAAAGCGAGCGTTGGCAACACTGTACCTGTAATATTTTTTTGGTATTAAGACGTGGGTCGAATCGTCTGGAAGCCCTAGACGTCAACTCACCGTAGGAGACGACGATGATTTAGGGGTCAAGAAGTCAGTGACGATATGCCACGATTTATCTAAATCACCGGATTCGCCTTCACTATTCATGTTCGTGAGTGATGATACTATTGGCAATGTTTCAATCGGTGACCAAACGATAGAAAAATGGCAATATTTGGTAATGAGAAACTATATATTTCATATTATGTTCAGTTTGAAAGCAAAATCCAGGTAATGCACGATGAAAATAAATGAAATAGAAACTGAAATGGATCAAATTACTGTGAAGTTCCGACAAAGCAACGTGACAATCCTAACAATCATACAAATTAAAATTATATTATAAAGCCTGTTGGCAACTACGGTAACTAACCTACAATATGGAACGTATGTCTATAAACAGTGAGGAAAATGAGCAGATAGCATAATATAAAGTTTAGGCGCATAAGTTCAGGTCACGCATGCATAAGTGGCATTGCGAGAAATGATCGAATGGAAAACAACACATTTTAGAGATATAGATTTTATTTGGTTTCTGGGTCTGATGTATTTGTATTTTTACAGTATGTGACAGTGAATGACAAGGCGGACAGATAATTGGTTTATTAAATTCATTATCAATATACTTTATGTAACAAAAGATGGGTTAATAGACGGCCTCGGAAATGATGAAGTGTCATTTTTTCAAAATGGTGGCTGTGTCTGGTGCGTTGCACTCCTATTACTTAGAGCGATATAGATGCAATGTTATGTAGACTATGCGCAATAGAATCACTTTATATGCATGGGGATATCTAGGAGTAAATATGTACTTTTATTATAAATGATTTCTATAGAGCATTCCATATGCTATTGTTGTTTTACACTAGCCCGGCGAATTATTACCGGTACCTATGCCACGTGTGAATTTTTATTAAAATATTACATTCAAATCGATCGTTCAGGTAGAATGCTGAAATTTTTGCTGCTCTTGTAGAGTAAAGTAATAAACGTATATCGATAGACTTGGCAAAATAAAATTCCACCCAGACGCCATAACTACAGTAATTAGGCTTCTGTAATGTCAGCGTTCATGTAAATCAATATCCTAAAAATAGGCCAAATGAAAAATTCCAGGTGTTAATCTAATTTTTATTGTTTGCATTTCCCAAACTATTTTATTTTGCAGGATTATTGTGCACATTTTTGGTTGCTGTGGGAGTAGTAAGAGTCCATGGACAGGGTACCAGTCTGTCGACATTCCTAAGCTCAACGGACAAATTACGTCTAAAGTCTGTTTTTGAATCTGCCCAGCCATATCAGACAACATCAAGTATCCATTACTCTGTGCTTGGTCTAAAGCTATTGGGCATTAAATTGCCCAATAATGAGGTTAATGGAAATGTAATTT
This sequence comes from Epimenia babai, assembly GCA_011762755.2. NCBI lineage: Eukaryota > Metazoa > Mollusca > Solenogastres > Cavibelonia > Epimeniidae > Epimenia > Epimenia babai. Next base: position 9,029 of record WURV02179133.1, read on the forward strand.
AAATTATATTTAGAGCAAAAAACATGATTGACCGCATATTTTGAAGACATATACTATTGTAAGTATGTAGTATCCATCATCTTGGGATTATTTAAAAAATTTACTCAAGCCTCGCATAAGCCAGATGATGGTATGATTGAGTACAATACTACACCCATTCATAATTTTTGTGATAGACCCACTTGCACATGTATGGTGATAGTGAGTATTGAAAGTTTTTTTCACAGAATGAAATATTTGTTTTTTGTGTTAAATTTTTTATGCTGCATTGAACAGGAGATATGCACGAAATTGAAGACGCTTGTCAGCGACAACCTTGAGACGCTATTCCACGCGGCTGTTACTAGCCACGCCCTCACGAACTGCAAGGTACTGCCCTAGGGTCATATAATTGGGTCTATATTGCCATACTCAAAACTATCGGTGCTATGGGATGGAGTTGATGGTTTTATGATTCTACCTCGCACAAAAATCTAAACCTGGTTTTTGTCAGTCTTATCTACTGATCTATTGTCTCCACTGCAAGTTCCTGTACCAACCTTAATATCAAAACTTTCTGTTTCATTTCACTGGTTGATTTTTTGCAGTAAATATGTTATATCTGTATAATATAAGTAGCCGTATTAGTCTTCTAAAGTAAGAGAAAAAATTACGTAACACCTTTTGAGACTAATTTTACTGTTTGAGACTGTTTTAGAATAAATTCAATTAGTCTCAAAAGGTGTATGTTATATCTGTATCTCATCATCTCTACTCATTGCACCCGATGAAGTATGCATGTATACGAAAGCTTGTAGTTTGGACGTGTTGCCTTTCGTGGTGAGAGGTTGCGAGTTTGAACCGGCACAAACCAGGGATTTTTTCCCACATATTCCACATTAGGAAATGAGCAAGATTTTTGTGATTGAATATTGAGAAAGATTCTTCGTAATATGGTTTATTATAAAAATACATTAGGGATGTAACAGAGCAATGTTGTACGTGCGACAGACATTTAATTATACAGTAGCACCAAAACCTTGCCTTTTCCCTTTGTGTATATCATAACCTTAATCAATAATGCGCTACCTTTACTAATATAATGTCTGAATTATCATAAAACATAGAGATGCAATGATAGCCATATCTGTATGTTTTTTATACGCACACTTCCCACTTAATAAAGTATACTGCATATACAGGCTAATCCTAAGTTAATCCTTACCTTAATTCGCCTGCAAGACATTTACATTTCTTGACATACCCGATATACCTCACGCAGCTATCCACCTTATTTAGGAAGCAGATAGTCGAATGGTAGGAGCTCTGGATTCGTGACTGAAGGGTCGCAGTTTCGAACCAACCACCAGTCAGCTTTTGGTGTTGTTACGATGAGCCTCAGCGAGTCATTTATCCATGATTGCTGGAATAAATCCGACTCTATAATGGGTAGACATTTGATATCATCTTTGATGGGTGATATATGAATGTTGATAATATTGTATTTGCGCTGAATAGCTGCTGTAAACAGTCAACTGGATCGGAGACCCTTTAGCGGCTGATACTGACATTGTATAAATGTTTTACTGCACTCGTACTTGATATTTTCTTGATAGCAAACAAACGCTTGATTAATTAACGTTCCAAATTCAGCTGCCCGTCTCCGAGGCTAGTAAACAACTCCTGGTCGACGCCATCAAACCCGACGCGCCGGTCGTCAATATCTTCTACGCTTTCATCGCCTCGAAGTATTTCGGATACACAGGTATCGCGAACGACGTCCCTCTTGGTATAATTTGGCCACGAATAATTTCATGAATCGCCTATGATAGCCAGTTGGGGCTCGAGAACAGATGTTTTCATAGCACCGTATATATCTGTGTGATTCTGATACCGTTAGTGAGGTTTACAAGAGTATTGAATACACAAGAATAATTATGTAAGGTAAGGAAAAGAATTCATTTTTCAAAGTGATTTTGTGGTATTTTTGCTTTAATTGTATCAAAACATATCACATATCTAAGATGGTTCATACGTTTGTGATTATTCATATATTTATGGTGATTCATACGTTTATTAAGTTACATATTTTTATGGTGATTCCTCTGTTTATTACTTGTACATGTTGTTATGGTGATTCCTCTGTTTATTACCTGTACATGTTTTTTCCGAATCTAATCTACAATAATAAATAATAAATATTAGTCATTTATATACCACCCCACTCCATGCAGGCATGCTCACAGGGTGGTCTATAATTCATATGTTTTTTGTAATTTCACACTTTGAGAATCAATATAATATTAACTGCGTTGTGCGTTCTTCGAATTTTAGTTGATGACAAACACGTGAAGTCCACGCTGCTAGAAGCTCTGAAGAAAGACGATGTCCCTACAAGGTTTTTTAATAATTTGTTTTACTCACTTCTTAAGCTCGTCGCATCTGATCATCATAGGGACGAGCTCCATTCCGTCTTTACTGCTCTGTGATTAATATGTCACATAAATACATGCATAATGGCCAGTAAATATGTCGATAAATTTGTTCTAGTTGTCTTCTTTCAACCATGAAAGCTAAGGGATTATTATGAAATGAAATTCTACTGATTTATAGTGCCCTTTTAACATATCGCTATCAAAGACACTATAAATTTATGGTTACTATGATCAACTAGAAAAACAAGGAATGCAGTTCAAAATCGAACTCGGTATACCATGGTATCAAACTCGGTATACCATGGTATCGAACTCGGTATACCATGGTATCGAACTCGGTATACCATGGTATCGAATTCGGTATACTCGGTATTATATTCCTCATTGAATGCCGGAGCGAAACCCATCTCTAAAATGAGTGCGCGTGATATCACTCTTCGAGAGTGATAGATGCAGGTATTGTATATGCACTGAATAGCTGCCATAAATCTTGGTGAACCATATGCGAAACCCCCATTGGCCGATACATGCGGTGTGTAGATGTTGTACTGTACCCACCTTCACCCGTGTTTAGAGCCACGGGTGAACGAGCTGTTTCGCGTTATTTGCGTAAATGAAACGTTTCGGATTACGATATTTCGTGATTATCAATGTTGCGCCCGCGCGATGTATCGTCGTTTCGTGTGTGTTCCACCAGTTACGGATACGCGTTTCACGTCGCCTCGCACCTCGGCGGAGACGTGTCGTTATTTTTCGAGAGCATCGAGGACATCGTGGCGCAGGCCGACGAGGTCGATGAAAAGTACCTCCAGGTGCTCTCCCTTACTTGGGCTATCTCAGGCTCGCTCGTGTAGTTGAAGATATTGTGAAATATGTGTAATGGCTTTTTTATGAATTTTCCCCCTCGAGGAGTGCTGATCATGGTTTCTCTAAGCGTCTGTAGGCTAGACGATACAGGGGAGGCAATTGGACTCGTAGCTGAAAGGTCGCGGGTTCGAAACCGCCCACCGGTCGATTTTTCTGCGATGATCTTCAGCAAGTCATTTATCCCCGATTGTTGGAGTAAACCCATCTCCAAAATGGGCAGATGCTTGTCATCTTTCATGGGCGAATGTTGAAGGTATTGTAGATGCGCTGAATAGCCGCGATAAATATCTTCTAGTAAACCGCAAGAGTGAGAGAGCATTTATTGGCCGATTCTTAATGGCATCTACTTTATCTTTACCTTGACTTTAAGACCTCGTATCGTATTCATAGCTATCATCAGTATTCATTTTCCCCACCCAAGGACAGGCTCATGATACATCGTGGCTGGCAATTTGTGTGGTGTCACCAATAAACTTAATTGCCCGCCTGGAAGACCCCGGTTCAATTCCTGCGCTAGCCAGTACACCACCTCTGGCATTTATTGAGCAAAAAACGCCGTAAACCCAATTTATCCACAAGCGCCTGGGTAACCCTCGCTGCCTCGTAGGCCGTCTTTAGTGACTGTGCGGCGTGATCGGATGAAGGCGAAACATCTGCCCAGACATGGTTTGTCACGACGGTTTTTCGCCTCCATTATAACTGAGCCATACCCGAATTTCATCCGATAAGCCTGAATAAGCATATCACATATACGCGAACGCACGTTTATGAATAAATTCAATTCGTCTCAAAAGTTGTTAGTTACCCTTGCATTTTTTTCCCTAAAAGACTAATACGGCTACGTATATCACACAAGGCTGATCGATTTGTCGTATTTACCGTATAGGCTAGTGTTGTAAAGGGCCACTAATGGCCCAGATAATGAGGTAATTCAGAAGCCTATTACTCCATACATACCCACTTTCCTGTCTCTTATTATTTAACATCTAATTTTAATATTTACTGTATAAAACATTAACATTATTATAACATTAACATTAACTAACATTAACATTATTAAAAAATGCGCGTCGTTTACACATTCGCAGTTCGAAGGCGGACTGTTCATCACGTCGCTGGTGATCGACGGCGCATACAAGCTAGCCGCCACCGC
>WURV02179144.1:0-13462 GCA_011762755.2 Epimenia babai
TCCTTATATAGTAAGTCAACAAGGTGTTACCTTTGTATTTTCGTATTTACGACATGGCTAACACGGCAACCCACACACCTATGTTTGATTTGCCTTGTATGATGTAAGGACGCGGAGTACAGTCTCGTCCGCGGACGATCGAACTCCAAAACGAGGTCAATATACATTCTACATAGTTACCGACGATGTCTACGTGTGAAACCTACTTCCGTCCTCCGCCTACGTCATGTCAATCAACAGACACGTGTTTCTGACGAGCCTTAACTGAAAACAAACGAAAAAACTAGCAAAAACACCACCGTCATTATTATTTACTATTGACGCCTTTATATGTTATGTTTTTGCGACTTAGGGCATTTTTGAATAGGTTGTAAAAATGGTTCATCGGTGCTTTTAGGGCATATTTAAAATAGATTCACGCTGTCCAAACGTAGGATATTAATGGCGATTTATCCGTTTCCGATAGCGTGCACAGACCAGGCTGATTGAATGTATGAATGTTTTTTATGCGATAAACACTGTGTATACTAACAGAATGAAATAGCTATAAACATTCTGCTCTATGTATATTTTATTTTAATCTTCATGAAAGCAAGAAATAATTCCCCATCTAACTACGCTTATCCCATCTGACTATTTGGAGCCCAAGCATTTATAAAACTAGATGAGATTTTTTTACCAATCTACAAAGCGTGACATAACGTCACGCCACCGTCACCAAATGAACGGTGGATGCGTGACTGTCTTCGTGGTTGTTCCTCACTACAGTAAAAAATATGTCCGAGTGTGGTTGGGACAGATACGGATATTCTCTCCCTTTAACACGGTATTTCCGGCTATTAGACAATGTTGCGCCATCATCTACACTATTGTATGCAACATTTATAGATGCATCAGTAATGATTGCGTGCTGTCAAATATTTTTATTATTTGCATCTCAGTCCATGAAAAATACAGCGCCATTGCCAATAATGAGGTCTCACATTTGCGAAATCTATCGTTTTATTTAGGAAGTCGTCGCTTCCAAGTCACGGGAAAAAGATGATGTGTATAAGATATTGAATAATAAAGTCTCCCGCAGCAAAAGTGAAATCACCACAATGAATGATGGCAGTAAAACTTTAAAGACAAGATATAATAATTATATAAGTACTTGAGAAGAAACAATTACCATGTCCTTCATGTATATATGTATGTGTGCATGTATGTACGTATATATGTATGTATGTGAATGAGTGAGTGTGTGTGTCTGTGTGTGTACGGTACGGTACGTAAATGCGTGCATACGTACGTCCATACGTACATACTTGCATACATGCATTCCTTTACACATACATACGTGCATACCTTAATACGTGCATGCGTTCATACGTACATACGTATATACGTACACACATACATGCGTACATACATACACGATGTGCGTACGATTACCAGAGAAACCCTCTTTTCTTTAATATTTACAAAACGACACGAATTGTGGTCTTTTGCGCTGCTTTTTGCAAATATATTATTCACAAATATCGAAAAATTATTTCATAACTACAGAAAAGAGTTTCTTTCATGACTTCTGTCGAAAGATGTTTCAGTGAATATGACACACGACATGGATTATCAAACTCATAACCATATCTTAATACGCTGGGTATATTCTCCTTATATATGGCTATCATTACTTTTCTAATAATTGATTCACAGTATTTTATGTATATATATGTAAGTTCATATACCGAGATCAGAGGGCATGGTGGTTGCGCTTTAATGGTGATAAAGATTTCCGCAGGCGCTGTGGTAGAAAACGACGAAGAGATAAGCGTGATTTCAGTTTTGTCGGGTTGATTTCTAATTTATTAACTGCCATCTAGTCGAAGATATTTGGGCATTGCCTTCTTGGAGAATGATTGGTTTGCGTGCAACGTACTTCATAACAAGCATTTTATTTTATCATATTTTTAACCGTAGACATTATTGTTCGTATTCTTGATATTGTTATCTCACCAATGCCCGTTAAGCCAATTTGAGATCTTGCCACGAAAAAAGCCAGATTAATTCTTGTTGAAAAATAGTGATTATCTCGTGGTATATCGAAATAGAAATTTACAATATTGTGACGCATCCAGTAAATCTCGTTGCGGATCTCAAATTTACGCCTGTGGCAACGCGGCTCTTTAGGTTTTTAGTTTTTTCTAGTTGACAGTCCATCCAGTAACATTGTGGTGAATAACAACGGGCGAGATTCGATGATTTAGTTAAATTCAAATATGACTTTGTCCATACATGATAACTTAAACGAACCAAACTGTGATTTATTTGCAGCGTAATGAAGTTCCAGAATCGACGATGACCGAATCGTTCGCAGAAACACCACTCTCTCGTGCAGACATGGGTCTCCCTATATTATCCGAATCTCCACGCGCGCGTGACATGCTTTCTTCAAAATCCTCACCCGTCATATTGAGTAACAACCGCGTCACAAAGAATGCCCTCGCCTTCACTATAGACCGTCTCATGGAGTCCAAAACGACAGATGATGTACCAGTAACACAGCAGAGTCCGCAAAAACCTACAACGGAAGACAAAAATCCAAGCCTAGAATCATCTCCGGTCAATAACTCTATCAATTCCAGTGGTTCGCCTTCCCCACCTTTCACCGAATACGCGGACAAACTCACTGACTCCCAGCAATTACCGCTATGCCATAGTAATAAACCAACGAGGCCGTCGCGGAGTGTATACTCGACGAAACGATCATTGTGCCGAGATAGGTTTTATATACACCAACATCCGGCGAGTATGCCTAACCTATCCTCAGTTCACGATCACTTACAGCTTTATTCATCATTTAATGTTGAGCCGACATCTATGGCTTTACCCCAGCTTTTGACGCACACTGGAAGGCAGGAGGGGTGGGAGGGTGTATTACAATACGTGCATCCGGCATTTTTTACTGGTAGACACAGTATAGGCGATTACTATAACCAATGGATACGTGAACGGCATTTCCAGCATCAGAATCAGCAGTTCAATAACCACCATAAACATCAGCAGCACCAAGAAGAAGAACAGAAACAACAACCTCGACAACAACAACAACAACGTCATACACATCTTTCATACCGGTCGCCCGCGGAGCCATCGCTTTCATTGCGGGACACGTCGCGTTTCCACAACACTGGCAAAACAACCACAACAAATAATAATAATAATAATCATAATAACAATAATAATAATAATATATATACCACTCCGAAACATTCCACGAAGGCAAGTAACTCAAGAGGTTTAGATTTATCAGTAAGTCCCGATAAAAAGGATATATCACATAGACGGAGAGATGAACGATCGCCGACCCAAACGGACATGTCTAAGTCACCACGAAAGTTATTCGGAGACAGTGAAGGCCTCAAACGAGATTTTTCGCCGAACGACGTCCCCGACAAGAGGCCGTCGGTCAAAAATCAGAAGACATTTACGTGCACCGAATGTGGAAAGGTTTTTAATGCCCATTACAATCTCACACGCCACATGCCCGTACATACTGGGGCTAGACCATTTATTTGCAAAATATGCGGTAAAGGCTTCCGACAAGCCAGCACACTGTGCCGCCATAAAATCATCCACACTGCCGAAAAACCGCATAAGTGTACTACATGTGGAAAAGCATTTAATCGCAGCTCGACACTCAATACACATATGCGCATACATAACGGGTACAAGCCTTATGTGTGCGAGTACTGCGGCAAAGGCTTTCACCAGAAAGGTAACCATAAAAACCATAAGCTCACTCACAGCTCAGATAAACAGTACAAATGTAACATCTGTAACAAGGCCTTCCACCAGATTTACAACTTGACGTTCCACATGCACACGCACAACGACAAGAAACCGTTTACGTGTCAAGTATGTTCCAAGGGATTCTGTCGCAATTTTGACCTTAAGAAGCACATGCGCAAACTACACGATGGCGTGTCACTTCCTGTTGTAAGGTACGACACCAGTACGCGATATACTTCCAACTTAAGGTCAAACCACGATCAAGGCTACTCCATGTCAAACATCAACTATAAGTACACAGGCGCATCAAGCGATTTTCTGAGCATGACACGGGTTCCTCATTCCGGATTGATCAGTCCTACCATACAACAAAACCTCTATCCAACATATCTTTTACAACGCCAGTCGTTACTAGAGAATATGCCGAAACTGTTGTAACGTCGATTATCGTAGGCTAGATATCGTACCTGTATATGGATAGACGTAATGACTCTAGTCTCACCACAATGTGATTTTATAGATGTGACAATTACATCGACTGCGTGTACCACAGCGTGAATGCTTTGATTCAAATTATGGAATATGTGTACATTTGTCAGAGCAAGATGCGTGTGTAATTTTATTATTATTATTATTATCATTGCCATTGCCATTGCCATTGCCATTGCAATTGCAATTGCGACTGCCATTTCCATTGCCATTGCCATTGTCATCAATGTCATTGTCATTAATGTCATTGTCATCGTCATCGTCATTGTCACTACCCCTATCCCTACCCCTACCATTACCGTAAGTATAGGTTTATGGCAAAAAATAAAGAATATTAATGCCCTAGTGAAATATCAATTGGTATCTCCGACGTCCACTCTTCACTGACATGCGCATTTCACTGGCATAAAATATCATATTGATAGGTATTACTCTAATACCTAAGTACAGCTCGCCGGACACTTAGAATAACGATAATATCCTTATCTTTATTTCAAATATGTCATCTGCTTGCCCCGTCTCTAGATCAGTCTGATTCCACCAGCTGTCCTCAGCGTTCCTGTGTGATGTCAATTACCTATAGTAGAATTTCAATATTCGTTGACAATCTTAATTCTTCCAATCATAACATAAACTGATTTTAATGAAATAGTGCCATGTACAAAAATGCGTGTTTGAAGAATATTTTTATTGTGACTTGATATCATATTTCTATTTCGCAACATGTAATATCTATAAAATTTTATGTATACCGTGCAACAAACAATTGATAGACTTTTGACTTGGTAACTTAGTCATTCGTAGATGTTGTTGGGATCACTTACAATGTAAAAGAGTTAATTAAAGCTCAATCAGTTGGTATCCACAATAAAGTTGTGGAAAAGCATCAGGGATCATTCCCGACCCAACAATTATTAAACTCCAATGGCATCGAACCCAAACCGTATGGAAATCCCAGTACCCAGTACTGTTTATTTCGTCAATATTTCCGGGCGGCAATGGCATTATTGCGGTGTAAGAGTGAATTCGGCGCGTTTACAACGCGAGACAATTTTACAGAATAATGTTATGGGTGTTTGCAAAACAATAAAACAATTTCACCTGACCTACTGGGGGTTTCCCCGACGTTGCAGACATCATGAATGGAGGAACCAACAAAACTCGAATCAAAATAACACACGTGATCCATCCGAATTGATATTGGACCAGGTCCCGTCCCAATCGGGTTTGGAGAAATCTAATTGTGAGGAAAAGCAATGTCTGTTTAATGACAATTGACCGCAATGACCTCAAAAGCTTAATGTTATTGCTCCTTCACCGGGATATATTTCTGGTTTTGGGCAGCACAGATGCTGTTAAAACACAGATGCAATCAAAATTGGCATTTGGAAATTCAATAAAAATATTCTAAATACTGTAAATCTATATAAAACGTTTCTTAAGGCGTGCTAACTACTAGTATTCTAGATTCTAGATGGTTTGGTAGTACTATAAACGGTCGTTGGTACGGGGGTATGACTACATGCGCCTACCACCGATACAATAGCATCATACGCTTTATTTTATACAAGAATATGGGTCCTGGTCACATATGGACCCTGATTAAATAAAACTAGAGCTACCGCGCGTCCTAAAATACACGCGACTATGTTATACATTAATTTGAATTTAATGGCCTATGGCAAAATATAAAACTCGGAACAAGGGAACTACTAGTTTTGTTGCATCTGTAATACACGTCTGGCCCCGGTCTTTTAGGAACACTTGTGTATCGGTACAAATTTGCAGTTTGCCGGACATTTCATCCAACTGTTATGTTAGGCTATGATATAACTTATATGTACTTTCTATTGTGTTGTACAATATAATTAGTTTTTACACGGAATGTATATAGGCGCTTTAGAGACATTAGTTATTAGGGCGCCTCCCAAACAAATGAATTATATTATTGTTAAAACTTTGAACAAGCAAGCGCGAAATCTCCGATGGTATTGCTGGTTGAAGGAGTTAGACATCAACACATGAATGGCCGTTACCGCTAATGATCGCGTCTTGATGGAGTGCTTGATTCACCGACATCGCCGGCTAAGTTTGGCGTGTCACCATTTCAAGTAGAGGGTAGTCACAATGATCGAGTGCTCGTAACGTTGCTGACTTCACTGAAGAATATTGTTACGTGTGCAACCATATATACTATGTACCAAACAGTAGCGAGAACACTACATCGGGAAAGTGTTGCTAGATTCAATCAATTGTCAAGTCTATAGCTGATTTATTGGAATCATTTTGGGATTCACCCGTTAAATAGGCATAGGTCATCAATAGCCAATTGATAACCTAGCCTTCGTTGTGATTAAGACGATGTTACTAAATTTGGTTAACCATACCGGAGTGAGAATATCACGGAAGTGTAACTAATCGAGTCTGGGTCAGTTCACAGTAGGCGCCCGTGAATGCAAATTCCAACAGATTACTTGCATCTGTCGTCACAGACGCCTGTGTTCCCACGTGTCATACTCAATAAAGATATTATTGCCATACAGGGTGAAGTAAGGACTCGCACTAGCATCTTCCTGACTTCACGTCCACAACCCGGAGACTAGACCAGCCGCGCCCGGACAAAAAAGGTCATTTGAGGCCACATTAATATATATACCTGTGATGGGACTCAGTTAGTAGAGCACTTGACCGGTTTACTGGAGGTCGTGAGTTCGAGTCGCATCGGCTACCCTCATTAAGATAGAGCAAAAATCAGCCAATCAATTTATAGTTATCATGCTCTTTTATGTGTACATTGCAGGTGTATATATATATTGACATGTTCATAAACAGAAATAGTAAATAAAATATTAGTCTGGTGAAATATGCAGTATACTAACTGGCTTGGTTTTAGGTAAGGGACTGAAAGCGAGGCATTCGGATCATTATAAATTTCCCAATCTAGACACTTAACGTTTCACAGGAACACTTCAAGCACTGGGGTCACGGTGTTGAATCGAACGTCAAAAATCTGACGCTAAATGGCAAAACTAAGCGAAAGGGCACTTGAGCGGGAAGTCACTTGACAGGCAAGTGGCAGTCCCGTCATTAGGAGAGAGCGTTCCTATCAATTTAGCACGTTAAATGCCCAGTTGCAGGCTTGATAAAATTTCTGCATCTGAATCGACCGTGCGTAATGGAATATAGTTTACAATCTAACGCACAAAACAACGACATATTACGAACTCTAGAATTACTAATGTCTCATAGCAGGAATGTACCCAATAGCGATCATGGCAAACACTGCCGGTTTTTAACGATGTAAAACATTAACTTTTAATGTGGTAGAATCTTCGTAGATAATGTAATATCCGTGCCCATTCATTTTAGTCACTTAGCAGATAATTGTAACAAAAATATTTTGTCTCCAAAATTAGCCCAACATAATAAATATTTCATTATTATCTGTTTTAGTCTCTTAATCCAGTTGATCTACAGACGCATGCGCACTATGTTCCTGAAGGTTTACATTATACTACAATGTATTCACTAGAGCGAAATAAAGAATTATTTATCAAATATTTTATCACACTATAGACATATCGGTCATATAGACCTACTATTATATTGTTAATACCCGACGAAAAAGGTTAATAATATGGAGTTCTCTCGATAGGATAAAACCGCATGGGAAGAAAATTTTGGTACTGTGCCCCGTGGCGTTATTTTGTACGAGAGATGGCGGCGTTCAGTTCGGGGCATTTGAAAGAACTTTAATCAACAGTACGTTCAATAATAGGTGCTAAATGTCGCCTTACAAACTCACTCGGATGTTAATAACGCTTCTTTAATCCAGGCATCTTGCTATTATTACAACCACAATTGCACCATCGTCGATAATGATCGGTTAAATATAACAAATTGAACTCAACACTTATCATATATCTGCCGTGTCTAGTCGAACAATAAACGCAAAAAATACGCTTAAAAATTAAAATTGAGATGTGTTATGTAAAAGGAAATATACGTGTTTAATAAAAAAATTGGAATAATTTTTCTCTAATCACTTGAATAAAGTCTAAAGTATTCTTCATATAAACAGCTGCGTGTAGAGAGCCTCGGGTCATTCGCAAGTCGTTGATAACCCATTGGTATGGGCGCTATATTATTCTTATTTTCGTAATACCTGACAATACAAGATATTATCATTACATTTCGTTTTATATGATATGGCGTTCACGGGGACCAATATTTATATTTTTAACGAGTAGTACATGGCTTAATATGATGAGGATAGGTGAATAGCGTTGGTAGTTGCTACAAGAACCTTCGTGATCGATGTCAAGGGCTATCCAAAAATAGCTGAAGAATAGAAAGTAGATTTCTGATAAGATATTAACGTTTCGAAACAGGCTTCAGTTTGTGCGATACAGATCACCTTAAGTCTCTTGATTGGTCGCCCAACGTCTCCTTTATATAAACCGTCGGTCATTGCATATTAAGGCGCTAAATGGACAGAGTTCACGATACATAAATGAACAGATAACACGATATTGCGATTCGTGTCGCTGGGTGTGTCGCTGGGTTCAGGCCCTATCCGAGGCAAGGTTTTCTTATGATGTTTATAGAACCACCATGCCCCATTAAATTAACTGGTATCCTTGATAAGTCGACAAGAAAACAAATCGACACAGGGTGCATATACTATATAGACCTAAAATCACCTCATGCTCTTTCTCCGATGGACGTGGTGAACGACATTAGAAAATACGTGATGGTCATTAGGATAGCCAATGTGTTTCTATAAATAGCTGGAGAGGGGTATAGGTTTTTCCTGTGCATTTCTGTCCAGCTATTAGAATCAGAAAATACATTAGAGAATTGGTGACGCATGTGGCGCATCGTACGCATAGTAACTCCATGTACAAATCTAAATAAAATGGTGATGCGAACCGACATATTTTCTCCACTTATATGACGCATGAGCCCACTTGACTCAATTAAGATATTTTACGAGTATGCCACCACTAAGACTTATTTTCAGAGACGATACTATATCCAGTCATAGTTCCCAGACGAGTTTCCGACAAGTGCAGCTTCCACAATTGCCTGTCAACATTCAATTTAGGAGACAAATCGCCCGAGCAGGCCGACTGAAAGAAACCGTCGCCATCTAATAAGACGAATCGCGAGCCGATGTCGCGTGGTTTTGTCTTTGCGAGCAAGCGAGCTTTGGATGGGAGGATCGACGTGTCAAAACTCCTCCCCATGGGACCCCTATTTCCGATAATACCGGGAAAAATCGGTGGCCAATTGACATGTTAACTGATTTTATGGGGAGCGGCGGTCATAGAGACGGCTACTTGATCGTCTGGGGTTTGTTGCCGTGTTAGTTAATAACATGAACGAGGAACATTACGGGGCATCGAATCAATCATGACCGCGCTATTTTGTTTTCCATATCAATCGGTCGCAGATCAACCTCGCAAATTTTCCGTGAATCTCGAGGATTTCTATATGCCACTAAGGCTTGCCTCGTATTATTATAGTTGAATACACGCAGTTATATCAACCGAGCGGTATAACGATTATTACTATAACGTTATTAGACTAACCCGGCTACCCACCCCGGTACCGAGAAGGGGATGTGTCTTCAATATGTCTTCAATCACATGATTTCAATACAAAAAAATACAAACTACTATCGATAGTAGTACAAAGTGCTATCGTATCGTAGGTAGGCCTATATGTTGGCGAGATGAGTAGACAACTGGGATTTAACAATGGCGAGTAGAGCATGCAGACGTGAGCTTATTTACTACATTCAGTACCGCATGTAGGAGCAAGCTAAATGAGCTTCAACTTGACCACTCTGCCCACCCCACGGGCTTCAATAGTTGTCTTAGTGTTATAAATATTTTGAAAATATTTTCCTTTGCATTTATGAAAAAGTAGGATTATATATAATTTTGTACCGTGTTCTTTATTATTCGAATTTCTTAATACAGGATAAAGCAATATTATTTTCGTGTGCGGTAATTAGAAGGTATTTAGGCCTACATTTTCAAGATTTCTGAAATCAGTTGGTGCCTTTTGAGAGCATTCGTGGATCCGGAGAGAGGTTTGTTTAGCTTAAAGTGTTATTAAGCCCAATCGTTTGCAATGTAAACGTAAAGGTTTTCCAAGAACTTATTGCTATTTCCGATGATGTCATAATTATCATCGTACACATGCCACATCAAGGTCACGAGAAGGATTTAGTCTTCACGACATCACCTGCTCTCTTTTAAAGAGCCGCCGGCTATCGCGATGTGTTAAATCTTATTAATAAAGAACCATGAAAATTACAGCGCATTTTATCGACTCCAGTCGATTGAAGAGGCCCCCTCACAGCAAACACGGTCGCATTGATGTATTTCGTGTAGCTCGCTGTTCTCGCATATCACACTCATGGCGCGTGAAAAATAAATTTCCGACGCCAATGAACACTATAACGTCTCATACAAAGAGCGCGCGCACGCACGCGCACAATACAAGTTTCGGATGAACCATTTAACTTGAGCTGCGTTTTCAACAAATGACATATTTTTATGTTTTGAATATATAGATAGAAGCAGAATGTTGAATGTTTCGAACTCTGCAGTAGCGATAATTCGTAACTTACTCTGTAGCCGATGAATCTTTGGTGGTCGCATTCTGTAGATCGATATATTAGATCTTATAATCACGTATACTAAAAACGTAAAATGGGAGATACTCTACTACAAAACTTTAACTATATGGTGGGTTACTTCCCCTGAACAATTGTCCACAACGACTTTGGAGGAGGTGTCCAATCTCGAAGCAACTTACTCCTCGCCGTATAAGGATTGTGTTCGTATTAACTTAAACTTGGTCTACTTGTCTTGTTTCCGATCGTTTGCCCTGGTTTATCTATTTTGAAATGCGATTAATGCCACTGCATGTGATTGCCGATGACCTCGGGGTTCCAATCGTCTTCTGGTTATAGTTGTTTGTGAGGGGTTCACATGTAAAGAATCATCCGATTGACTTCGATGTGCGACTATATTAAAGGTAAAAGGTAAAGCATAACATTTATAGACTGCAAATATCTGCCTCGGCTTTCACATGAGGTTTACAATGTTTATGAAAGCTATATTCAGAACAGATACAATGCCTTCACCACTCGCATATCACCCGTCTAATATATCAAGCCTCTACCGTTTTTAGAAACGGGTTAACTCCAGTAACTTGGGATCTCTCGATGAGGATCATTGCAGAAAAGTCGACCAGTGTGCGGTTTCGAACACGCAAATTTCGGTTACTAGTCCAGTGCTGCTACCACCAACTTCCCCTACATCAAAACTTGTACTCACATTACACATTAGAACCCGCTGAACTGAATGCCCACAACTGCGAAAATATGTTTCATCATTATGTCGGCTATGTTAGTCTTTCCGGGGTGTTTTTGACATAACATCAAATCCCAGTGACTTATTCTGTCAAACGCTGCCATGTCGTTTCTATCGTCTCATGTAGGCCTATCACTCGCATTGCAATTTGTAAACGTGTATGTGAATACCATCTACAACGCTTGCGGTATTCAGTTCATGTCACGTGTCTTCAGGCACCAGGAATACCAAGCTTTATTTACATTCACATTGTCTGTATCGACATAAAGCTAAGTACAAGTAAGGTATCTGAAAATCCTACCTCCTAAAGAAATTTCACACAACCACGTTATAACATCAGACGACTTTATTGAAGAAAATATCGGAGATAACGATGAGGAACGCTAGAGGTCAACAACAAATCTGGAAGCGCTTCATTATTTTCACAGCGATGTTTTGAATGTCTAAAATGATCAGTTCTATGACGCAGGTATAAAACTTATGGAACAAACACAGGTAACTCGGCCTCACATTGTACATGGTAAACTTAAAACATGGTCACTCAAAACTTAAACTATTACTGTACAATGTTACATAAAACACCAAAAATACAGATAAGCTCAAGTTGTAATATGTTATAATCATTCACTTCGATGATGAGAGTTGACTGCAGACAGGATAAAGAAATCTTAGACCGCTAACAAAGAGGCTTCATTGAAAATGCGTGGAAATTGAATGGAAATCTTACAGCCATTCAGACCACGTGCAGAGTTGTAAATTCACATCTCAATTTAATAAAACATAGTTTCAAACCTCATAACCAAAATGTCACGTCGAAGCACAAGCCTATCAAAACCATTTGGGGAGTTATTGCAAAACGTATTAAACTGAGAAATAAACGTAAGTTTAGTTAAAAAGGATCTCGTATTTCAAGACATCCAAAAATAACACCTTGATAAACTGTACAGTGAAATAGAGAGACCAAAGAAAGGGCAGCCCTTAAGGACAAATGTATTTTAATTGACGTTTTTTTTTGTAAAAAATCCGAGAGATCAGCCCAAACGGCAACCTCTATCAACCGATAACTACATAAAAATGTATATATATTGAATATCTACAAATATATCAGCGTATATATGTACATGGTTAGTTCATTTTAGCCTTGTATATCTCTATGTATGTGTACACATTGTGCTGTGACATGTTACATCAGTGTACATCGATGTTAGTGTGCCACTCGGACAACTTTACCATACAGTTTACAAGTGACTGAGGAATGCAGCTCTATCATAGACGCCAGCAAACATTTACAATTTATTTTGCTATTGCATATTAATTCATGTTGCCACAAATAACTTTTACTCATGTGAACCTATAGCTAAGCAGGCGACTGAATGTCACGAAGTACATCGTTCATGAA
Source organism: Epimenia babai (assembly GCA_011762755.2). Taxonomy (NCBI): domain Eukaryota; kingdom Metazoa; phylum Mollusca; class Solenogastres; order Cavibelonia; family Epimeniidae; genus Epimenia; species Epimenia babai. The sequence goes on from WURV02179144.1 coordinate 13,054, forward strand.
GTACATCTGTCATGAAGTACATCTGTCATGAAGTACATCGTTCATGAAGTACATATGTCATGAAGTACAGCTGTCATGAAGTACAGCTGTCATGAAGTACAGCTGTCATGAAGTACATCTGTCATGAAGTACAGCTGTCGTGAAGTACATCTGTCACGAAGTACATCTGTCACGAAGTACATCTGTCATGAAGTACATCTGTCATGAAGTACATCTGTCATGAAGTACATCTGTTATGAAGTACATCTGTCACGAAGTACATCTGTCACGAAGTACATCTGTCATGAAGTACATCTGTCATGAAGTACATCTGTCATGAAGTACATCTGTTATGAAGTACATCTGTCACGAAGTACATCTGTCACGAAGTACATCTGTCATGAAGTACATCTGTCATGAAGTACATCTG
>WURV02179155.1:0-13461 GCA_011762755.2 Epimenia babai
ATAACTATGGTAAATGATTTTTCATGGACGGGTATGTCGAAATACGTTTATCTCGATTATTTAAAGCCAATCCGAGTAAATTCGAGATAAGTGGGTAGGCCTGTATATATTATCTAATACAAAATGCCTGAAAATTGTTTCATAAATTAATCAACGACGTGTAATTATTTGTTTGTTGCCGCTCCTGACAAGAATCAGGATACAGCGTTGCAATCATTTCATTTGCTTGTTTTCCTGACTTATCAGATTAGCCCCCGACATTGGTATGCATTTTATGAGTCATAGTTATCGTAGGTAACTATATAGGTGTAATAGTGAAAAAGGTCACGTACAACTTTTATTGACCTCGAATATGAGCCAATTAACGCTTTCAAATGCGGTTTGTGCGCATGTTTATGGCAGCTATTCAGCGCAGATACAGTACCTTTGGCACATACATATCATCAGTAGTGGAGGATAATATCGACCCATTTCAGTGACAGGTCTACTACAGCAATTCGGGATAAATGACTTGGTGAGGATCATCACAATAAAAGATGATGATGGCAGGCGGTTTCGAACACCATTCATCGACATTTCATCACCAGTCAAGTATCTGCTCCCCACGCATATTTGTACTTTCTATATCTGCCTTGACAGTCACTCGCCAGTCTTCGAGCACTCTATAGTTATCTACGTGTATATTGAATTATGGATTTTTACAACGCACCGTGAGATTATAGTGTCCGTTGATCACCTCCCTCCAGGCCGTATTTTACATACTGGGTGACATTCGTGCAAGTCGTGGTGATGATAGTTTCCGTGTCTGTCTATGGGTTTGCCACGCCAGGCTTTACCAAAGAGAATCACGAAGCCCAGGTAATTTCGATGAAATACAATAAACGTTTTATTACATAGGCATTGCGTTCTTTCGTCTTTAGTGACTATTATCAGTAAATCATCCTTAATGGGTGATCGTTGAACATTGGAATTATTTGATTCATATCAGTATATGCCATAAAAATGAAACGAATTACACTAAAGCTTCTTCACTCAAGCAAAAAAAATGTTTTTAATGGGAACTTGCGAACTTTGGAAGAAATTTTTGACTCAAATGCTATAAAGACTTTTTTAATTGTAAATTCTGACTCCCAAATTCAAAATCACAGATATTCTGTCCACAAAATTCACATTAATTAGGGTTGAGATGCGTGGGTAGATGTTTGGAAAAATTTATTATTTATCTGAACTAGGTTTTATGCAAGATTTGCGAATTTTATAAATAGACTATGTTCGACGCAGGAATCATTGACTGCATTGAACGTAAAAAGTTAGAAACTCAGTTTCCTAATTATGCATCGCATGAATCGAATGGCTTATTTATTTAGTCGGATTTAAAAATATTTTCGGTTTGAAAGTAACATAACTTAAAGTAGATTCGCTAAAAATTATGCGTATCAACCCGTAAACATGGAACACTATATCCGTTATCAGTTATCAGTGAGACTGGTATGTATTATTATTAGGTGCTCAAGCCGAATTTGGTGATCGAAACGAGCCGGCACCAGGAGCCGCAGAATTTCTGGCTCGGGAATAGACAGGTGCTGTTCAATGTTTCATGTAACGTGCTACACTATTCTGGTTTGGGAACTCAACGCTGCGTGATCAAATTGTATCATAGATTTCAATTACCTGTAATTCTTTTTATTTTTTTTACTCTTGTTCTTATCACTCTCAATAACTCATGCCTTCTATTCACTCCCACCATGTGGTCACTCCTTTCTCCTTTCACTCTCAGTTTTCCACAGTAACCTCCCTTCTCCCACATCAAGTCCCCTAATTCCCATTCTTATATCACACACAGCAAATTATGGTCTCCCTTGATCTACACGGTAACCATAGAGACAATTCGAAGAGAGGATAAATGAGAGGCATGTATACATGGGTGCTGTCATGGGGGTACATTTGTTCACACTAATGTGCCAAATTTTGTATAGAAATTTGATGGGTGTATCTCCCTTAATGACTCCTTACCGGTTGTAAATCTGTAAACTGCCATTTGACCCTAGGTAGCTAGGGTAGGTAAATCTAATTATTTAAAGAAAGAAATAGGAAAAATCTTTGCCTTGGCTGGGTCTCAAACCCCGGATCTCCCAATGACTGGTCTGTCAATGCAAATGGAACATCAGTGTAATGCTACTTGACCGCTATACATGACAGAATTATGATTTTACCAGATTACAGCACAGTTGGCGGTTGAATTTTCGGGACTTGTATTATAGAAGACACTGTATTATACTAAGTCTCCCAGTTGGGGCAGTGTAAAGTTTGTCAGTAATTGTGGTCTCACAGTGTGGACGGGTTATGCACGGGCCTTTATACGGCGCTTACTTCTCCGCTATCTCGTCATATCGTAAATAATCAACCATCACAAACTTAGCAGAGTGTGCGACATATGATGCTGTCAGTGAACGTTTGAACCCTGTGCCATGAATGGACGAATGTCAACTGTCTTCCCAGGCTCTGTGGTATTCTCTGCTCTGTTTTTCACAACTCCTTATAACTGAGGTGTTAACCATTTTGGCAAGCTTGGTCAATTGCCAGAAATAGCCTACGCAGGGATTACCTCGTTACTCAGCCCAACTGAAGCTGAATACCTCTTCAGGCTGAATACCTATTAAAGCTGACGACCTATTAAAGCTGAATACCTATATTACGGTACTCTATGTAGAAACGGTCGTAGAGGTGCCGAGAGTTCATCATCATTATGTCTCGCCCTGGATTAACGTCATTCATTGATATAAATCAAACCCGAACTATCACGCATCGTATGATCCACTATGCTTCACCCTCTCTTAGTAAATCATCTACCGTGACGGAGACTGTCTTTATGTGGTTGATACATGCGTCACAAGCCACATTGTCGATTTCGATGTTAAAAAAGGGCAAAGGGGTTTTGGTGCTACTTTATAATTAAATGTGAGTCGCACATACAACATTAACCTGTTACATCCCTTATATATTTTTATAATAAACCATTTCACGACGAATCTTTCCCAATATTCAAGCACAAAAATCATGCTCATTTCCTATCTTTTCCTATGTTTGACCCCAGGCTGACCTGATCCATCTGGGTGCCAAGTACTCCCCGTGCATGCGACGTGATCGTCATGTGATCAATGCTCTCCATAAAAACCTGCACTTAGAGAGTACGTCCGGGTGCTGCATGCTCGGTGCTGGAACCGGCTGCTTCCAGACGCTACAAAAACATTGTTCGGTACGTGAAATAACGGCAATGACGAACTTCACGCTACTCTCTCGAATACCTTGAATTCGCCTAATATTCTATTAACCCTCACCACACTGACATCCTTACATCACATTGCTATAGTAATACAATTCTCTGAGTGCTAAGGGTTAACCTATACAGCGAGCATGATAAAAATGCCTATGGGCTAAATTAATCCAGTTGTCTCTCAGGTCACACTGCTGCTTAAATGGTTAAACATATGACAAATCTACTATATATCGAGGGAGTTTGTTTAAATTAGACATAAAGATATATCATAAATATCCGAAATATTAATATATCGTCATAGTTATGGGCCGGTTACCAAGGTAATCATTGTCTAAATCATTTTTGGCCTTTTAAAAAGCTATGATATAAATATGGTTAACACAACTGATTGATTAACCTCACAACTTATGAGGGGTGAGGCAAAAACACCCGTGAAAAAGTCTGGGGAGACAATTGATTTTCCATTGATGCCACTGGTGTCAAAATGGTATACACATATACACATGGGCTACATATGACGCACACTGCGCTGAGTCTATGATAGTTCATGGTTATTTACAGTGGGATGACGACATAGCGGGGAGGTGAGCAACATAGAGACCGTACATAGAGCATCTGAAGCACAGCCACGTCAGAGGGAACAACCCTGACAGAACCACACTGTATGGGCTACCCAGAGCACCTTCAGGTGTTTTATGACAGAAAACCCGCAGGTGTTTACTATCTAGAGTGGGAATTGAACCCAGCTCCCATGGATTTAAAGTCAAATGCCACTGTGCTAACTGCCCCATAAATACTCAGGTAACCATCAAGACAAGCTAATATAAAGATTAACAGGAGCTTTTTTATCGCAAATATACTTTCCCAAATCGCCGTCTTAGTTTGAATTTCCAAAGTTAGACGTTTCGGTGTGTACGGCCTGTTCTTTCCACCATATTGCTATTTAGTTCTCACTCAAACCTGTTTGACAGCTAGGTCACAAGGTACAATTTAATCAAATATCATTAGTTACATAAATTAATTATAAAACTTCATTACATTGAAAGGAAAAGTGAAGGTAACACCTTGACCTGATGAAGTATACTCGTATACGAAAGCTTGTGCTAATTATAATCTTAGTCAATAAAGTATTACCTTCACTTTTCGTATTATACTATATGGCTAACACGGCAACTCACGTCTCATTAATTGACGTCATAATGGTCAACCAAAAAGTTTGTCATTTGCATTACTTAGATTTCAACTGTTACTAGGTTACCTGACATCCATTTCATCGCAACTCAACAACTACTTTTATTCCACTGTTGGTTTATGCGGGTATATTTTGGCTCATGGTATGTCAACCCCGATAATTGATTCGTTAATTGACACATCGATGTATTGGGGTTTTTTTAGATTAATTTGGCGAGATTTGTTAAAGGCAAAGTCTGCGGAACAGATCCTAAGTAAGTGTTTGGTCGAAACTTCAATTTGCAGGGTACAGTATATCCCTATACTTGCTAATGCGGTAACAGTTCATGCTAGTATTTATATATGCAGTGAATTAGTCAGTTCAGGCAGTAAGTCTTGCATTAATCCATAGGTGTTGTATGTATCGACTGACGTAACTCATTATTGTATGTATGTACAGAGTGAGCTGATGACTAAAGCGGTCTTATAGAAATGCAGTTTACATAACATATTGATTAGCTTCACTTATAAGGGGTGGGAGAAAACATCTAATGTGGAAAACCAGAGTCTAGGAATACATTAAAGTGGAAATAAGTAGGAAATTCATTAAAGTGTGTTAGACAGCCTCGCTTTAAATCAAATATATTTTATTTCATTTCATTTCACAATTCATCTTCCATTCACGCCACTGGTTCTAAATGTCTACAGACGTGCTACATAGGTCGCACGCTCTATATATGTGTATGATAATTAATTGTTATTAATAGTGAGATAATGACATAGTGGGGAAGTATGCGACATAGAGACGATACGTAGAGCGTTTGAAACAGTCACGTTGAAGGGAAAAAGCTATAAAGGAACCACACTGTTGAGGGCTACCCAGACCCATGGGCACAGGGTTTCAAGGCGCTATCTTACATGTATCGAAAGTTGCGATGTTGAAACAAAGTTAATATTTGAACTGTTCTCGTGTATTAGCCTACAGCTATGCCATCATATAAAACTGTAATTATTTCTAATTATTTTATGGAGGATTTATTAATAGACTATTACTAATTATCTATGTACAGAGTCCATTGCCCTCTATATATAAGAACAAATAATAAATAACTGGGTGTAGTTGGTAATTTTGAAACACAATGTATTTACATTCATGTACAGTATACATGTTAGTAGTTAGGTATACAAGCGAGTATTGGATGGTGAAGGAGGGGTGTGGTGAGGTAGAGAATGTGCAGTAATGTCGGGGTGTTGTGAGACAGGATGTGCTCAGGTGGATCTGGAGCGAGGAAGATGTAGTTAGAATGATGTATAGTAATATGTTGTGTTGGCTCGGTCTCTTTCAGAGAGTGTAAGAAGCCGCGGTCGGAGAAACCGTTCGAGTGGGGTACTAACATCACAAAATGGCCGGTTAGTCGTTCTTTATGACTGAAGTTGTTTCACTAAATCAATATCGGTTGCTCGAAGAAATAAACGTGACGAGGTAAAATATGTTGCAAAGTTAGGCATGCAATGAATGCCACTTATATGGGGAAATAAGCCCGACTTTGTCGTTAAATGAGCTTGACCTTTGACCTAGGAAATGGGAAGGAATTTTAAAGCCGATATCAACCATGTCCATTATATTGATATCTCCCTACTGTCCACCTCTTCACTCAGTCTCTCTCTCCACTCAGACTTTTCCTCTCCTCTCGACTCCAGCTCCTATTTCCTACACTTTTCACACTCTACTCTGTCCTCTCTCCCTCCTCTCCAGCTGCTGCCTCCGATGTACCCTCTTGTTTCCTTACTGTCTCTTCTCTCCCCACTATGCACACTGTTTCTTCTCCGCATCCCCCACACCATTCCCTCATCCCACACTGTCTGATGTGTCTAAAGTAAGTTTAATTAGGCATTTATATCCCGCACTTTAAAGTCGCTTGCGCAGCTTGGCAAATGACGGTTTGCGATGACTCACAGGGGGATTGGCAGTCTCGCAAATTTACTTTCCCAAAGTAAATACTCTCGCAAAGCCACTCGCAAATTTACTTTCCCAGCGTATACTAATTTGTGTTGCCACAAAGGAATTTTTCTATCTGCTATAATTTTTCTGTTTCCTATCATCCTTTCTCCTCATGCCACTTCTGAAACACCATCATCACCAAGATCCATCACAAATATTTTCTCTCTGCTCACCAAATACACATCAATTCCTCCTTTATTCTCTTTTGCCCTCACATAACACGTGCGACTGTAAGTCACCACACAAACGTTTGATTTAATTATCCTCACTATTGCCCCTGGCGTGAAACAACCATACTCGTAAATGTATAACCAGGTATGCGTAGACACACCCAAGAACAGCAGTCTACCATGGGTATCGTGTGGGCTCACCGCACGCCCATGCTGTTTTGGCATCCAAGGCGAGTGTTTCGTCACCACCCGTGAGCACTGTGAGCACTACCGCGGATATTACCATGACGACAAGTTCCTCTGCTCCCAGGTGAGCTGTCAAACTAATATAGCATCACCCGACAGCTTATTACTGTCATGCTTATTTTCCTGGGTTCATGTGTTCCCAGTTACTGGTGTGAATGCTTTTACAATGCGAGGAGATGCGTCGTATCGTCCTATATATTATCTTGATATCCCTGATTTTCTTCTAACCTGTCCAGCTCTCGAAACTATAAGATCTAACTACATCCCAAGGTATTTTTATCGGTATGGTCATATTGATGCCAATTCGAAATCATGTAGCTTAAAGAACACAAAGAATAATAGGTTGCTATCTAATGTGTCTAGATCTAGATTAATTAAAGAAAGTTCAGCATATATTGTTAAGCGCATTAGACATAAGATCTGTCATTGGCCAGCTATATACATCTTAAGGTGTCTAGCAGGATGTGATGAAAATCGTATTGTAATGTGTGTATGTATATTGAGTTGAATAAAAGAGTTGAGAGAGTATTTGATGATTGCTCAAGGACTTGAATAGTCGCCATAATCGATGGATTCATTGGGGGTCTAAGTAGCCCTAGCAGTTTTGGTCCGTGATACCACTGTCTCTCTGGCACTAACCTTTCTGCTCTCTAGTCATCTCACTCCATAGGATAATGACTTTATAGATTTAGTGTAGTGTGCAGCATAAGTAGGCTGTTTGTAGGTATTTAGTACCAGAGTATCAACTACAGCATCAAAGTAGGTTGTTTTTATAAATTGCTGGTCAACAGGGTTAATTCCTGCCCATTTCTAGACATACAACATTAATTATAAGCATAACTAAAATATATGCCAAGTATTCCGTTGTCCTTCAAATGCTTCGCGACCACATTCAGGTATAGAGCCTACACGTTCAGTTGCTTTATCTGTAGTAAAATTTCCATTGCCATGGAAACAGGAAGTTATTAAAGGGCAGTCATTAATTACTGAGTTTTAATGTTAAGGCACATTCAGAGGGAATTGGCTGAGTAGTAGGGGCACTGGACTTGTACCTGAAAGGTCGCGGGTTCAAAAGTGCCCACTGGTCGACTTTTTCAGTGATGATCCTCAGCAAGTCATTTATCATCGAAGAGTCAGCCCATATCTTAAATGGGTGGACGTTTAATATTTTTTCCAGGTGACAATGCCTGTGTTGAAGGTATTGTATTTGCGCTGAATAGCTGCCATGAACATTTGATTCTTAACCGCACCTGAGAGCCTTTATCAGCTGACACCTGCGGTGTATAAATGTTGAACCTTAGCATTTTACCTTTCACGGTATTATATATGCATGAACATGACATTGTCATAATGCGCCGGTTTCTTACAGGTGTCTTGCCTCTCCCAAATTTGCGGCATGATTCCGTTCTCCAGTCCCGATACACCTGACCAGTTTTACCGCCTTTGGACCTCGCTTTTCCTTCACGGGGGGTAAAACTTTGGTACTAGTTAACCTTAAAGCTAATACGCTAATAATGTGAAAGGCTAACAGATGCCTGTTAACTAAAGTGCTTCGTTGATTCATAAACTTTTTGTAAACTGTCATTTGGCATTCTTCAAGACTGGCTGTAGTATATAAATCACACATGATGAAATATGTATGTATATATATGTTTATATATCTTATTTTACTCAATCAAGCGTTACTTTATACATTGTAGCAATATATAAATGTCACACTAACTTTCTTAGAAATACTTTATTGCGAATTTTTTCGTGAACAATCGTGACCTAATTTTTTCCGGTCATTCAATTCCAGTAAAAACATTATTTACTTTGTTCTTATTTATTCAACACAACATAGATACGGAATACAGTTAAAGTGGTGCAACAATTTTAATCATTCATGTAATATATACATATATACACCCAATATATCCAATAAAACCAACATGATTGTTCAATTAGTTAACTAGAAAATGTGTTGGAAGAATATGCCTGATGTGTGAACTTATGCGGGGTGACTTTAATATAACACCATCAATAAAGTATTACAGAAATCTACTTAAAATTTATATATTTTAGCACTAGGACTATTGAAGTCACATGCATTCGGCAGGTTTGTTCACCTAATTATCACGTTGGCTTTCCAAATGCTCATCATGAGGGACTTGGAGAAGCTGGCGGGTGCGATCCGTGTCGCGATCATCTATCTCAGTAGTGGCATCGCCGGCAGCCTCACCAGCGCCATCTTCTTGCCGTATCAAGTTGAGGTAACCGTTATCCTTGTGGCAGGCTAAGCCATTAACCATTATTTACTGTTCTGTTCATGTGGCAGGCTACCACGATATTGTAATGTGCCCGTTCTAATTTCGGTTTTAGACTATTTTCATACACATCGTCACATTTGGGTTCAGAACATCTACTTTCTGAGTCGGGTTTTCTGCGCCTGCCCGCCAAACTCGCATCTGATTTCGCCCCCCCCCTTCACTCGCCTCTGTAAAGCGTCACTAAGAATTCATTACCACATATAAAACTATATTAACTATTTCACTATATATATTAAACTATTTCATTACCACATATAAAACTATATAAACTATTTCACTATAAAATTTATTGATAGTTGAGGGTTATTACATCGGCAGTGAGGGGTTAATTGTTGATGCATTTCCCATGACGCAGGTCGGCCCGGCCGGGGCACAATTTGGTATCCTCGCGTGCCTCATGGTCGAGATTTTCCAGAGCTGGCAGTTACTACGGCGACCGTACCGCGCCCTTCTCATCATCGGCGGGATTACGCTCGTGCTCTTCGCGATCGGCTTCTTGCCATGGGTAGATAACTACGCGCATCTCGTCGGCTTCGTGTTCGGCATACTTCTCGCGTTCGCCTTATTACCGTACGTGACATTCGGTAAGTTCGACCGGCGACGAAAGCTCATCGGTATAATCGTCTGCCTTTTGACGACGTGCGGTTTATTCGCGCTGCTCATAATCCTGTTCTACGTCATACCCATCTACGACTGCGCGGCCTGCCAGTATTTCAACTGTATACCGTTCACGGAGGATTTCTGCGAGAATCACGACATAGCCATCCATTATATTCCCAGCTACAACCGGTTGTGGTCGTGATGGCGGCCAGCGCGGTTGTCTCGTAAACATATCCCGACGCGACGTTATTCCAGTACTTCACACTTCCTCGCTTCATTTATCGAGTCTTACCTCAGATATAATTAAAGTCGAGGGTTCATCAGGCGAAGTTTTGTGAGGTTCGATTTATTCGACCTATTTCACGAATGAAAAAATCCTGACAAATTGAGCCCAAATTTTTGTTATGTCCCCACTAATCAACACAAAAGATATTTCAAATCATGCTATTATTAAAGTTGAACCACACAACGTTATATAGCATAAGTCATTTATTATAAATATCTCATTATATAATACGAATTTTAATATACTATAGTCACCTAAACCACTATTATTATTTAAATGATATATATATAATGAAATCGCATGCACTTCAATTTATCTTGTACAATTCACAAGGTCGTCCGTCCGTCATCTGCTACTCCATTATTATTCAACGTTTGTTTCGCTACCTTTCTGTTACCCTCACCCATTACCTCCTCAAACCACGCAGCAGCTGTCATAAATCAAAAGTTCTTCTGGTAGACCGTTACGTTCGCGTAATCAAGTTCCATTTGAATTGGCGACTTGGCTAATAGTTCATGACTTGTGATGCCTACCAGAGGTGCCTGAGTGAATGTCACAGTGAGGGGCGGTGGTGGGAGGGGGTAATTTTCGGAGATGCGATTTATTGTCTGGAATAAATCTCAGTTAACGACATTTTTTTGACATTTTGACACAACGAACTGTCCCACTTCAAGCAGCGGATCTATTGTCTGACTCAGAGACACTTTACGCCAATGCCTGTACCTCCATTGAAATGGTAACGCGCAATTTTGGCTGGTTTTTCAACAGAGGTAGCCTAAATTGTTCCCCCTACTTCGGCCTCACTGATATATACAGTATATTCCCCGCGAATATACACTGTAAATAAATAACAAGGAGCGTACATTGTATTGTTCTATTGCCGTCTATGTGAATTGCGCATGTGATGGTTATATGATAAATTACTTTAAATCTCGTGAACTCACCTTGACTGGTAACTGACTCGATATTCAGGTACATATCGATATACATATGTATATGGTACATAAAGTGTTTTACTACTGATGTAAAAACCACAAACCACTGCTATTTTTATACAAAAACCTTTTTGGGTTGCACTATATATAAAAATATCCCGGAATTATGTGACTATACAATAGTACTGTAATTTTTGTTAATAATCATTTTACATATCCTATATCCAAGAGACTTGGTTGGAGGTTAACCCTTAGCACTCTGTTGTCAGAGAAGTGTATTACTTTAGCAATGTGATGTAAAGATGTCGGTGTGGTGAGGGTTAAGAGATACTCTCATGTGACAAATGTAGTAAAACAATCGATACAATTCGAAATCCCGGTTGTTTTTAGTCTTCCTGCTGTGTCTGTCTGTGAAATAGAATGCTGAACTGAAATGAGTGCTCATGTTGCAGTTAATGTATGAATCAACATATGCGACACCCCTCACCACCGGCCGGGTCCTAAGACCCCCGAATACGTCGCAGCAAAAATACTTACTGTATAAATGTATGCTGTAATTGTTCAAGATTTAGCTGAATAATGAAATGAAATGAAGTTTATTTAATTAAAGTGTACTTATTACCTGAGCTGTCAAACACGCTTCACATGAAACAATAGCCTAATGGTCTAAGACTATAATGTAATTACTTAAATTACATAAAATTACCACCGAACAGTATACAGGTAATACAGATCAATGGTAGATATTATTCGTCTCCTAATTTTAGGCTATTTAGCCACCTGTATGCGACTGATTTTTCCATATTATGAATTACCAGATCATAATGTTCAGTTACATTTTTTGAGACTTCATCTATCTTTGAAGTATGATGCACCTTTTGTGTATGAACCATAACAGTTTTGGTATAATCTTATTGTTTAACCGACCTTGCTATACATTTACTGTGTTACCCGTTACTTTCTGTTATCTGATGATGTTTACATCAGCTATTTTTGATTTTATTTTGTTAATAACTGACTAGGAAATCCACGCATATTGGCCGCAATGCAGTGGATTTCAGGCCTAGACTTATCATCTTCATATTTGTAAGTGTTAAATAGGTACATTTGAAAAGCACGCTTTAAAAATTTCCAGTCCCTAATTCTCTTCAATCGTCCACCCACTATCACGCAGTCTACACAATTTGTTTCAGCTTTTGCGAGTCTCGTATCCATGACTACATGGTGATTTTATTTGGTCTGACAACCGTGTTTAGATGTTTATAGTTTATATATAAATGTAGCATCAAAATCATTCACTTTCAAAAGTTTTGTTATTGAATAAAGAGTCCCATTAAACAATAAAAATACAGAAAATTCCTTAATTTCTGATTTCATTGCTGATTTATGACAAGAGGTTATTAGCTACATTTTTGTATAGAAAGTAAAAATCAATGTAATGTAATTGTATTGTAATTTAATGTAATTATAAAAGGTTCTGCCTCGTTGCTCCATGTAGAAAATATGCATCTTCCATTTTTACTAAACATGTTGCACTTATTGCAATTGTTTATATGAACGTATGAAATATGTACTTTTTCCAATTAAGCGTAGTGTACTTTTCTTATTATCATAGACCTTGTGAGAGAAAATAATCATGACTGATTTAAATTTTTTATTGAAAGTATGTTCGGACTTGGATTGGACACAATCTTACATTTTGTTTCACTGAATTTTGTCTCCTGAATTGTCACAATCACTGGAACATCCTGATTATGAGAACAGTTTTTATAGATTGTGGTAGCATGTGATTTTTTTATGTTCAAATTAAAAATCAAAATAATCCCATGTGGCCAGTCATTTAGAAATCCATGTTTCTCCTCAAATCATTCGTGTACTATTCATTCAAATGTATTCAAAATCAAAGTGATGGTGGTCTTGCTATTACATTCTTTTTCGCAGCCCTGTAAATGCCTTAGTTGTTTTTACATGAATTATTCTTGTATAGTAAAAATATTTTTCTAATTTTATTTTCCATAAAAAAATACTTAGTTGCAGTAGTTAATTCATGGCGTTTGACTTTTGCAATGATGGAAACCACGATAACAACATTTTTATGGTTTTATGCAATTTGCTGTGAAATAAAATTTGATGTACACATTGTATACCTGGCTTATTTTTATAACAAAATGTTTACTGCATTAGATAATTTTCCAAATATTACCTGTCTTATTATGGACTTTGGTGTATAAGAAAAGCTAGTGTATCGTCGTAAAATAGCCCAAGACAGATATCCTTCTGGTCATATACGCTGTTCTACCACACCATCGTCATTATTTTAAACTATCGATTTTTAGCTCACCTAAGCTAATGCTCGGTGAGCTTTTCTGATCGGAGTTCGTCCGTCGTCCGTCCGTCCATCCATCCATCCGTCCGATGTTAACATTTTCTTAAAAAATCTTCTCAAAAACCGCTTATCGCAGAGGT
>WURV02179166.1:0-13460 GCA_011762755.2 Epimenia babai
CACCGAGGGCGCGCCGGAGTACTACGCTGGCTACCAGGGCCAGGGTGATTCGCTGACGCTGGGTCAGCTCACGCGCCGTGGGCGAATCGACGAGATCCGCGCGATTCACTCGTTCTTCGATGCGAAGAAGGGCATCTGCTATCCGCCGTCGCAGGCGCGGTTGCAGATCACGCCCGACGACTGGATCTTCTACGACATTCCGATGCTGATGACGCTGCGCGACATGAACTGGGTGCGCGGGATCTCGCGGGGTATGGCGCAGGTGTTCCAGCAGTCGGTCTACATGCGCCGGCGCTACTGCCAGAATTTCACCGCTCGTGGCGAAGCGTCATTCCATTCCAGCTTCTATGCGTTTGCCTGGGCGCTTACGCACTGGCTGAACAAGACCTACCCGAACGAGTACCGGAAGTTCGCACAGACGGTGATGAACACCGACCGCGGTGGCGACGCCGAGACGTTCCTGGACGCATTCAACATCAACGCGTCTCGCCCGTTGCCAGACATCCAGCGCCTGGTCGGTCCCAACAACCGTGACCTGGTACGGAACCAGCGCGCCGCGATCGCCTGCCTGGATCAGCGTATCGCCATTCTTCGTCAGACCCCGGCCATCCAGGACATGCACCGACGCTGGGCCGAATGGATGCGGACCACGTTCTCCAAGCTGCCGAACGCGCCGCAGGACGACCTGTCGTTCTCGGCGGTTCCCGGCACGCGGCCCGGCCCCGATGCGCCGACTCCGTGGCATTCCACCGACCGCGCCTGGCTCCGCGACGACCGCCGCGGCGCCTGATCAGGCCAGCAAGGAACACTCGAAGCCCGCTGCACCCTCGGTGTGGCCGGCTGCGATTCAGCATGCAAGGCTGGACCATTTCCGAGCCGCGGAGCCGACGACCGACGCCGCGTCGGCAAGCAGCGGCGACGTTGCCGCTGACGGTCCGTGACGCCAGGCGTGGCCGCGTTGTCGGGAACGCAGAAGGAGTAGACACCATGAACCAGCACGTACCGACTGGATTCGTTGCGCTCACGCCGTACCTGCAACTGGAGGATGCCGCGGGGTTCCTCTCGTTCGCACAGGCCGCGTTCGGCGCGACCATCCGGATGAACCACTCGGACGGCGATACGCTCATCCACGGCGAGGTCGTGATCGAAGGCTGTGTACTCGAACTGTCCGAGGCGCGGTCCAACTGGCCGCCCACTCGCTCTGCGCTGCACCTCTACGTGGCCGATTGTGCCGCGGCTCATTCACGGGCGGTTGCCGCCGGGGCCGTTGAAGTGCACGCGCCGATGGACCAACCGTATGGCGAACGCAGCAGCGCGGTGCGCGACCGCTGGGGCAACGATTGGTACATCGCCACGGTGACCGACATGAACGCTCGCGCGGGCGGCAGCTGATCGAGCGGCGCCGCTGGCACGTGCGTTGACCACCCGGTGGGGGACGAGTAGTTTCCGTACCTCCTGTCCCCTTCCGGCTGTCAGACGGCAACGCGATGCAACTGAGCGTCCTGATTCCGACGCACGCGCTGAAGGTCGAACAGGTCGGGCCCTACAAGGACGCGATGCAGACCAATCTGTCAGCACCGTCCACCCGACTGATCGAGACCGTTGTCCAGGGCATCCGGGATGCCTTGCCTGAGATTGATCTGCGATTCGTCGTCGGACTCGATCACAAACCGGACGACCCACGATCGGTGGAATACCTGCAGAATCTGAAACGGCTTGAGTCCGATTCGCTATCGGTCGTCACCGTGGAGCATTACCTGCGCGACAAGCCGCTGACCACCGTCACTGCTACGCGTAACTTCTTCCACCTGGTGGATTCGTGCCCGACCGAGTGGTTCATGCTCTGGGAGCATGACTGGGTCTTCACACGCCCCATTGATGCCGACCAGCTGGACATCACGGGGATCGACGTGGACGTGTTGCGATTCAATCAACACCGGAATATCGAAACTGACTGGGAGTCGCTTTGGACGGACTCCGCCACGGGACGGTTGTTCACCGACTACTTCTGCAACAACCCGTTCATCGCGAGCAAGACTTTCTGGGCGGAGCGGATTGTTCCCATTGCGAGTGATGTCCCCGACTGGTGGGGGGAGTATGGAGCCTTCATCGAAGGGCCCATGAAACGGTACCGCGACACATGCTGCGAGACCGAAGCGGGACGCCGAGAGTACCGGGAAAAGTACCGAATCAGTCTGTATGGCAAGCTTGGGGACGACCCTTCGATCCACCACCTCGACGGGCAACATTGGCGATGCTCCCCTCGCAACTGGCGCGAACGCGTGGTGCGGATCATCAGCCGCTGGTTCCGGGGGGAGTAGCCAGGGGTGACAAACTCACCTTGCGGCAAAAAACGGAATTCCTCCGTATCCCTTCGCGGGGTGCATCCGTCGATGGAGTAACGGCCGATCGTTGCCGTCCCCATCCGAATCTGCCCCCTCCTATGATCATGATCATCCGGTCATCACCCCGGCAGCCCGTCTCCATCTCGTTTCGGCCGACCCTGGTGGCTGCTGCCATGCTGGTCGCATCCCTTGTGTAGCCCGGTGAGCCACAGCCAGGAGCGCGAGTTGACCGACGAACAAAACCCGAACGCCCCGGCGTCGGCGCCGGCATTTGCCCCCGAGCAGTACTCGGATGCGGCAGCGACAGTTACTGCATTCCACACCGTGGTGGATGCCGTGCGCCCCGACCTGTACCGCTACTGCTCGTCGTTGACCCGCACCCCATGGGATGCAGAAGACCTCTGCCAGGAAACGCTGGTGCGCGCGCTCAAGCGTATCGGCGAAACCCGCACACCGATTGCCAATGTCCGCGCATGGATGTTCCGGATCGCGACCAACGTCTGGATCGATGAGTTGCGACGGCATCGTCCAGAGTTGCTGGAGACGGAGCCAGACCTGAGCGATGCGACTCCGGGCAACGCCGGGATCGGCATCGACGTCAGCGAGGCATTGCTGCACGTGATCCGCCGGCTCGCCCCGCGTGAACGGGTATGCGTGCTGTTGAAAGACGTCTTCGATTTCTCGCTGCAGGAGGTTGCTGTGGCGGCGGGAACCAGCGTGGGTGGTGTGAAAGCGGCGTTGCACCGCGGACGAGAAAAGCTACGCACCGCAGCCCGGGCTGATGCACCGACGATCACCCGAACCGCTGCGGCCGAGGACGGGCTTGTCTCGCGGCTGGCAGAAGCGTTCAACGCGCGCGACGTAGACGGCATGCTGGCGTTGCTCCACGAGAACTGCGAGGTGGACCTCGTCGGCTTCCACGTGGGTCATGACCGCAAGTTTGCCACCAACGTGGTCGGCCATACGTTCTCCGAGGACGGCCTGCTACGTGCTGATGCCCTGTGCCTCGACGGTCGTGAAGCACTGGTCCTGTGGTACCGGGGAGCCGACAACGCGGAAGTCATCGGCGACATCTGGATGCCGACGGGACACGACGACACCTGCACAGCGATGCGTATTTACTACTTCTGCCCCGACATGCTCACCGCGATCGGGCGTGGACTGAATGCGCCTGTTCAGCGCAACCCGTACCGGTACTGACCTCAACTCGTCAGGGCCGACAATCGTGGCAGACTTGAGACTGTTCGGACGCCTGTGCTACCTTGAGACGTCCCCGAATCCGGTCGGGTCCCCTGCCGGATGCGGGCGCGCCTGCCTTCCACCAACGTCTCACCCGCACCGACACCCCGGGCGCTCCCTGATGTCGAACGATCCGCCTCTGAAGCCGGAAGCCGAGATCGAGTTCGACGACGAGTTCTCCACCGGACCGCGCCGATCGCGCAAGAAGGTGATTCTCGTCGCGACCCCGAAAGAGGTCACCGCCAACTTCCTCGCGGACGTGCTCGGCGAGGAAGACGGCTGGGATATTGGCATTCCCGGAGATCGCGCGAAGCTCACCGAGATCATCGACTCGGGCACCGTGGAACTGGCGATCATTGATGAACAGTGGATGAGTGACGATCTCATCCTGCGGATGCAGGAAGCCGGCGGCGCCGAACACGACACCCGCTTCTGCGTGATCCTGTCGGGTGCGCCTGAGATGGAGGCGCTGTCCTGGATGAAACGCGGCGCGGCAGCGTTCTTCCACGAGCCGATGGACGAGGTTGCCCCGGACACGATCAATTTCGTGATCAAGTCGGTGTTCCGTACGCTGCATCTGAAGCGCGAAGAACTGCCGCGGCTGGAGTTCCGCAACCCGACCGGCCGCTGGATCGAGATGAACGCGCCGAGCACGCCGGGGGCCCTGGAACAGTTCCAGCGGTTCTTCGCGATGATGCATTCGACGTCGTTGACCGACGAGGACAAGCGGATGCTGCACCTCGCGATCAACGAAATCGGGATGAATGCGATCGAATGGGGCAACCAGAAGGACGAAACCCGCCAGGTGCGGATCTCGTATGCCTTCTATCCCGACAAGTTCATGATCCGCATCGAGGACGAGGGCCCGGGGTTCACGCCGGAGCAGGTGCCGGACCCCACCAAGAACCCCGGCGAGGTGATGCGGCTGCGCAAGGCGCAGGGCAAGCGCCTGGGCGGCTACGGTCTCGCCCTGGTGCGCAACATCATGGACAACATCACCTACAACGCGAAGGGCAACATCGTCTACATGGAGAAATCTCTCCAGCGTTCCGGCCGCATGCGCAGTATCACTGCGCGCATGGTACTGCCCGACATCGACGAAGACCTCGGCCCTCCGCCCCCGGCCGTTCCGGCAGATTCCGCCGACGATCAGGATCTCGGCGATGCCGAATGGGACGCCAGCGACGGCGCGGACGAACGAGCATAGCGACCGGGACGCCGTTCACTGCGCCTCGGTATTGCAACCAGTTCGCCCGCGATTTCGGCGGGCGAGTTTGATTTCATGCGCGTCACGCCCTGTGACGGAGACCGCCTGTGACCGATCATTCACCCGGCTACGAACTCGTGCAGCGTGACAATCCGCCGGAACGTTTGTTCCTCAAGGGCGGCCGTGTCGTACACACGCACGGCGTGGAAGTCGCCAACGTATTGATCGAACTCGGCCGGATCGTGGCAGTCTCGCCTGACCTGCAGGACGCCGGCGCCGATGCCGATGTGATCGACGTCACCGGCAAACACCTGCTCCCGGGCGCCGTCGACCTGCACGTTCACTTCCGCGATCCGTTGGCCAGCAACAACGCCGAAGACCTGGCCAGCGGTTCCCGTGCGGCCGCCAGCGGTGGCGTGATCGGCTTTGCCGACATGCCCAACACCGACCCGCCCACGATCACGCCACAGGCGCTTGCCGACAAGTTGGCACTGGCGAGCGACAAGAGCGTGATCGACTACGCGTTCTATCCCACTCTTGGTGACGCGCCGTACGAAACGCTCCGGCAGTTCGACCCGACGACGATTCCCGGCTTCAAGGCCTACATGGGCGGGACGACGCGTGCCGATGGGATGACCGACGAAGATCTCGACGCGACGTTCGCCGCTGCGGCCGAACTCGGGGTGCCGGTGACCGTGCACTCGGAAGACGACGCGATCATCGAAACCAACATGGGGCGCTTCGGCGACGAACTCGACGACCCGTCCGTGCACGCACGGATCCGCGACGTCGCTTGCTGTGTAGCGTCTACCCGAAAGGCGATCGACATCGCGAAGCGCCACAAGGCGTGGCTGCACGTCGCGCATCTCACCACCGCCGAGGAAGTCTCGATCATCGAGCAGGCCCAGGCCGACGGCGTGCGGGTTACCGCAGAGGTGACCCTGCACCATCTGCTGTTGTGCGACGAAGACTACGCGCGCCTCGGGCACTTCCTCAAGTGCAACCCGTCGGTCAAGTCTGCCCGCGATCGCGACGCGCTTCGTGACGGACTGCGCCGCGGGGTGATCTCGTTCATCGCGACCGACCACGCGCCGCACCCGAAGCAGGCCAAGACTCTTCCCTACGACCTCGCACCTTCGGGCTGCGTGTCGGTGGAGTTCTACCTGCCGTTGCTGCTCCACGAGGTGAACGCCGGCCGCATGAGCCTGCCGGAACTGGCTGTGTGGACCAGCGACGAAGTGTCGGAGATGTTCGGCATCGAGCGAAAGGGCCGCATCGAGTCCGGGTACGACGCCGACATAGTGGTCTGCGACCTGGAAGCCACCCGCACGATCACGCCGCAGTCGATTCGGTCAGCGTGCGGGCACTCGCTGTGGGAAGGCGCAACGCTGAAGGGGTGGCCGGAGTTGACGCTTCTGAGAGGCGTGCCGGTGTTCGCGTCCGACATTGACGTGCCGTTCCGCCCCGCTCGTCCCCTACGGTTCCGCCAGTCGCGCCCGGGCAAGGCCTAGCTAGGCAGCAGCTCACCGGGCTCGAAATCGTTCCCGGATCCGCGTGGCAATCGAGCGTGCCGTACGCCACTCCCCACCGGCACCGTTGGCGAGCACGAGTTGCAGGAGTTTGCGGGCCAATCCCCCACGCAGGTCGCGGGTGGGTCCCGTTGCATCGCCGGTTGCGGGTACGGGCGCTTGCATCCGCAGTAACCACCGCGCGATATCGAAGCGCAGCCGGGGTGGCACGGTCCAGCCAGCGGGCAACGCGTGGGAGCCCAACGTGGTGCCGATGATCGATCGCGCACAGCGGTCAACCCGGGTGGCACCGATTTCGCGTGCCCGCGCTTCGACCGCTGCCAGTGACGGAATGGTGCGCGCGAGCAACGCCAGATCGAGCTGCCAGTGCAGGCGTCGGAACTGGTGCTTCAGCCCGTGCGCGGCCAGGAACACGAACTCGTCGACTGGATCGAGCACCCAACCGCCGAATTCCGGCATCGGGCACGCACGAGCCAGCAGACTGTCCACGGGCCATTCGATGCCGAAATCCCAGCCGGGTGTGACGTGCAGTTCCAGCACCGTCTGTCCCGGAGGCCCGAGGGCCAGAGTCGCGTGCGGGCGGGTGCGGGCCGGGGGCGGAACCGTCGGCGAATCCCCGGTTCGCCAGCCGTCGCCGATCAGGGCACGCATCGCGGTCGGGTAGTCCCCGGGTGCGATCAGCAGGTCCAGGTCATTCGAATCGCGCGACCGCGCATCGCCATACATTCGCCGGGCCAGCATCGGCCCCTTCAGGCCGCACGACCGGACACCAGCGTCGGCAAACACACCCAATACCCGCTGCAACGGGGCTACCAGCCGCTCCTGTCGGTGCGCCTGTTCTCGAAGGTGCCGGGCCTGCAACGAGCGCATGGCATCGGTGGCAAGCAGGTCCTGCAGGTCGGCATCTGACGCCAGCCCCGCCAACATGAACGCGTCGACCCCATGCGCAATCGCGTCGCGCGCCAGCCCGGCCTGATCGACAGAAGTGCTCAGTAATCTCCGCACCCGCGCGGTATGCATGCCACGCGGTGCCAGCAACAGCGCCACCAGTCGATTGACTACAGGGTTGTCGTACACGGGTGCCTCCGGTGGCCGGATGCCCAGTGTAGCAGCTACGAATGCGGCAGACCGGGGCGGTGGTGTAGGCTGGGGTATCGTGCCCCCACACCCCGAGCGCACCATGGATCCGCTACCCGGCGATCACGAACCCACGCTGCCCCGCCAGCGCACACGCCGCCAGCCATCGGATGATGGCGAGGCTGCGGTTCCCGCCAGGCGAACCAGTCGGAGCGTCGGCCCGCCGACTACGATCGAGAACACGGTTCCCCCCGGGGTAGCACGCGGAAGGCTTCGGGGCCGCAACGAATGCCGGCTACGTCGTCGTCCGGCCAGCAACCGGAGGCGGCCGATACACCCGCTGGGCCCGTGACCATCCACGTTCGAAGCAGCAGCGGGACCAAGACACTGGCGACCATGAGTCGCTACCGGATCAGCACCGAACTCGGCCGCGGTGCAATGGGCAGCGTGAGGCTCGCGACCGACCCCGCACTACGCCGCAACCTCGCGATCAAACGCCTCCTTGAGTCCGGCGACACCGACGAAGCACGGCGCTGCTTCATCGAGGAAGCGCAGATCACGGGCCGGTCGAGGCCGGACTCTGGCGGTCTGGTTGATCAGTTCATGCAGCGTACGCCCACTGACGCGCTTCATTGCGAGGAACGGCCGCCCCTGATCGTCTGTGCCGAGCTCGTGGACCGGCACGATGTTCGGGTGCTCCAGCTGGCCCACAATCGACGGGTGATTCATCGTGACCTCAAGCCCGAGAACGTGATGGTCGGGGAGTTTGGCGAGGTTCTCGTGATGGACTGGGGTCTGGCCCGCCCGCTCGGGGCTGACCCCGCCGAAGACCGGCGCGAATCGCCCACGCCACGCTCATCACAACAGACCGGCGCGCAAACGCCATCAACACCACGATGCAGGGTGAGGTCTTCGGCACCCCGGCGTACATGCCGCCCGAACAGGCGGTTGGCGAGGCCGACCGGGTGGACCACCGCGCCGATATTTTCTCGCTCGGTGGCATTCTGTATTCGCTGATGACGCTGGAACTCCCGTATCACGGCCAGACCGTTACCGCGGTGCTGGCGGACGCGTCGCTTCGACGGCTGGTCCCGCAACGCAAGCGCGCTCCCGGCCGCGGGATTCCTGCGGAACTGGAGGCGATCTGCCTGAAGGCATTGGCGTTGGAACCGGAGGACCGGTACCCGTCGGTGGAGGCGTTTGCCTCCGATCTCCGTTCGCATCTCGCGCATGAGGCCGTGTCGGCCCGCCGGGACGGCATGCTCACCCGGCTGTCCAAGTGGGTGCGGCGCCGGCCAGCGATTGCGATGGGCGCGACGATGTTGCTGGTATGCGTGAGCCTCGCGGCCGCGGTGGTCTCCTTCCAACAGCAACTGGTAGCCAGCGCACAGGCCGAGGCCGATCGCGACCGGGCAGCGGCCGCCGACGCACGGGAACTGGCCGCCCAACAACGGCAGCAAAAGCTGGAGCAGTTCGCGCGCGCCGGCAAGTTGCAGGACCTGGTGGCGGCGCTCGGCGGCGAGATTGTGCAGCGGAAGGAAACCGCACTGGACGAGTTCGCCACGCGACTCGAAGCCGCGGAAGCCAGCGGGATTCCACTCCGACGATACGTTCGCGACCTGTCGGAAGCCGACTCGCTGCGATACATGGACGCCTATGACCGCTGGGAGCGCGCCGTGGAAACCGGCGTGGTGACCGCAACCGCACTGGACTGGCGCCAGCGAGGGCGGCTTCTTCTGTGGGTGGCCGAAGACCGGGAGCCGGCGATTCGCGCGTTTGACCGGGCGCTGGCCCTCGAACCCGATCAGCCGGTCACGTTGGCCAACCGGGGCGAAGCCTACATGCATCTGAACCGACTCGACGAAGCGGAACGCGATCTGAAAGCCGCCGCGCAGGTCGACCCGGACCTGCTCGAAGCGTGGGTCAACCTTGCCAACGTCTACCAGCTGGGCGAGAAGTGGGATCTGGCGCGGGAGACCTATTCCCGGGTGTTGCAGGCGCCTTCTCCTCCGCCGGAAACGTACGTCAACCGGGCGTTGATGCGGTTGACTCTCGGCGAGAACGAAGGGGCCCTGCAGGACGTGAATGAAGCCGTGCGCCTGGCACCAGACATGCCGGAAGCATGGAACACCCGCGCACGCGTGCTGAAGCGGATTGGGCGCGTGGATGAAGCGCTCGAAAGCCTCAATCAGGCGATCCGGTGCGATGCCGGCTCGGCCATGCAGTTCGCGAACCGTGGGCTGCTGCTTGTTGACCTGGACCGACCGGACGACGCGATCCGCGACCTGGACCGTGCACTGAGCCTGGACGCCACCCGCCCGGGGGCATGGTACCACCGCGGGCTTGCCCACCTTGCCAACGGGCATCTGTCGCCAGCCATTCGCGACTTCACGCAAGCGATTCGACTGGTGCCGGATCACGCCCGTGCGTATTTCCAGCGGGGTCGGGCACATCGCACCGCGGGCAGTCTGGAAACCGCAATCGCAGACGGTACCCGTAGCGTCGAGCTGGCGCCCGATTCTGCCGATGCCTGGTTCCAGCTCGCGCTTTACCTGCATGGACGCGAAGCAGCCGGCGCGGGCAATCTCCGCGTGGACGCGTTGCATCGAGCTGGAACCGGACGACGCTCGTGCCTGGACGAACCGGGGCACTGCCCGGAAGGACGCCGGCGACCCCGACGGAGCGATCTCGGATCACACCACCGCGATTGAGCTCGACCCCGAGCGGCCGTCGTGCCGCCACAATCGTGGCGTTCTGCTGTATCTGAAGAAAGACCGTACCGCGGCTGCCGCCGACTTCGAGGCCGCCGTCCGCCTCGACCCGACTCTCTGGCAGTCCCACGAGTACCGCGGATTGATGCACTACGAAGACGGTGACAATCCGGCCGCCGTTGAGTGCTTCATCCGGGCGTGGCGTCATTGCCCGACGGATTCCGGCCGGGCCAACATCGCGTCCAACATCCAGAAGCTCGGAGGTCAGTTGCCGACCGACGACGAATGACAACGAATCCTGCGATGCGACTGGCAAGGTTCAGGTTCGGGAGAGGGATCGGCGTTTGTCAGCGTACAATGGGGAGATACCCATGGGTTGAACGAGCCCCGCCTCCCGCTGGAGATTCTGATGGCAATGACCGTCCGTCGCTTCGTCGCTACAGCCATCGTAGCGCTGATGATCATTCCGTTGTCCCTGCCGCAAGCCGCGCCGGCACAAGATGCTTCACCGCCGGATTCAAGTGCGTGGGCCCCGGCCAGCACCTGGGTCTTCGCCGTCGGCGTGATCGACTTCGCAGGGGAGATGTCGGGGTGGCCCCAGGAAGGCCGCAAGGACGCCGAACTTGTGGGAGAGTTCAAGAAGCGCGGCGTGCCGGATGACCACGTGGTGTTCCTCAAGGACGCCGATGCAACCGCCGCGAAGGTGAAGTCGGCGTTCGCCGGGTTCCTGCCGAAGCCCGGCGTCAACGACACACTGGTGGTCTACTTCACCGGCCATGGCAGCAAGGGTGACGATGGCACCACCTGCTTCACGCCGCACGACTACAATTCGGAGAAGCGCGCAGAAACCGGTTGGGATGTCGGCGCGATCTTCGACTCCATCGAGTCTGCGTTCAAAGGCAGCCGCGCATGGGTAATGGCGGACTGCTGCTACAGCGGTGCCCTGGTGGAAGCTGCCAAGGCCCGCTCTGACTCGCGCGTTTCGTATTGCTGCCTGTCGTCATCGTCGGCCAGCACGCTCTCCACCGGCAACTGGACGTTCACTGAATGCATCCTTGCCGGGGTTGCCGGCAAACCGCGGATTGACCTCGACCGTGACGGCAAGATCCTGCTGAGCGAACTCGCCGAGTACACCGAGTCGGAGATGGCCTTCGTCGACAAGCAGCTGTCATCGTTCGGCACCACGGGTTCCTTCCCCGCCGGGTTGCAACTGGCCGCCGCGGGCGAGCGCCTGCATCCGCGCATCGGGCGCCGGGTGATGGCGAAGTCGGGCGGGCACTGGTACCGCGCACGCATCCTCGATGTGAACGACGGCAAGTACCTCGTCACGTATCCCGGCTGGAGTTCTGACAATGACGAATGGCTCCCACAGGCGAAGCTTCGTCCGTGGCGGCCTCGTCACTTTGAAGTTGGTACCGAAGTCGAAGTGAAGTGGAGTGGCGAGTGGTATGCCGCAAAGGTGCTGGAGGCGAAGCTCGGCCTGCACCTGATCAAGTATGACGACTACTCCAGCGCCTGGAACGAGTGGGTATCCCCCGACCGGATCCGCCTCCGCAACGGTGGCGACGGTCCGCCCGGCGACGACCCCGGCGCTGACGAGTAGCCGGCGGGTTCCCTCGTGACTGCGGCATCAACCCGTGACGCGTGGCCACACGTGGGCGATCGGGCCCTGCTCCACCACTCCGCCGTTGGTGTCGAGGATCACCAGTTCATCTGCCAGCGTGGCCGCCACCGAATGGTCGCGCGTGAGCAGCAGAATGCTCATGCCGGTGGCGGTTTGCATCTGACGCAGACGGTCCAACAGGGGGGCCTGCATCGTGGGGTCCATCCCGCGGGTGGGATCATCCGCTATCAGCAGATCGGGCTCACCGACGATTGCAGTGGCCAGCGCAACCAGCGGAATCTCATCGTCGCCGAGTTCGTGCGGAAATCGACGCGCACAGGTCTTCGGGTCGGGGATTCCGACGCGAGAGAGTACGTCCACGGCCATGGCGTCGGCTTCCGCGGCCGTAGCGTCGCGCTGCACCATCGCAGCCTCGGCCAGGTGGTAGCCGACGGTCTGCATCGGGTTCAGCATGCCAGCGGGGTCGGACGTCAACAGGCCGATGTCGTGGCCGCGCAAGAACCGCATTTCATCGTCGGTCACCCGGAGTAGATCCCGACCCTTGAAAATCACCTGCCCGGCCGTGACGTGTGCCTCGGGCGGCAACAGCCCGGGAATGGTCCGTGCGATGCTCGACTTGCCACTGCCGTCTCCGCCGAGTACCGCGGTGGTCACACCGCGCCACGCGCGCAACGATGCCTGTCGTACGGAGGTTTTGATGGCCCGTCGGCCGTGACGGAATTCCACCGTCAGGCCACGTATATCAAGCAGCAGCGTGTTGGACGTCGGCACGGCGGAATCGAGAGCAGCGCTACTGGTCAGCGTACTGGAACGGAGACCGAGAAGTTGTGAAGTCCTGCCGGAGAAAATAGCAGATGCCGTCTTCGTCCTCGCACACGAAGTAGTGCGCGAAGCCCCTGATCTCGCAATTGCCGTCCGTTCATTGATGGGTTCCCGCCTGCTATCCCTTGTCGGTCTGCGGTTGTTCGACAGGCTGTGCTTGCTGCTGTTGCTGCTGGATGCGGAACTGGTTGCGACGGTTGGCCTCGTCGATATCGGCGTCGGACAGCAGGAAGCCGGCGACGCAGGCAGTCATCAGTGCGGCAAGGGTTCCGCCAATCATCGCGCGGAGGCCGATCTTCGCGACCTCGGACTTCCGCTCGGGAGCCAGGCCGCCAATCATACCGATCGAGATGCCGATGGTGCTGAAGTTGGCGAAGCCGCACAGCGCGTAGGTCAGCAGAACCTTGCTGCGCGGTGACAGAGCCTCGGTGTACGCGGTGTTCTGTGTGAGATCCACATAGGCGAGGAACTCGTTGAGTACCGTCTTCTTGCCCAGCAGTTGCGCGGCCAGTTCACAGTCCTGCATGGGAATGCCGATCAGCCACGCGAACGGCAGGAACACGTAGCCGAGGATCAGCCCCAGCGACAGGTCGGGCCAGCCGACCCACTGCCCGAACCCCATCAGCAACGCGTCGACCAGCGCGATCAGCGCGAGGAACGCGATCAGGATGCCGATCACGATCATCACCAGCCGGATGCCGTCCATCGCGCCCTGCGCCGCGGCGTCAAAGATGTTGGCATACGGCGACTTCGCCATCGGGTTGCCATCAGCGTCCTTCTTCTCGACCTTCTTCTGCTTGCCCGAGTGCGCGGCAGCGCCGTCCACCTTTGGTTTGACCGCCACCGGATCCACCAGGCGATCGCTGGTCAGCTTGCGGGTCTCGGGCACCATCAGCTTGGCGATCA
>WURV02179188.1:0-13458 GCA_011762755.2 Epimenia babai
CGGCGACCGCGAGCTTCCTGATCGATTTGCCGTTTTTTCATTACAGAGTCGTCGGTTTTCTGCTTAACTTTCAGCTCTTCGAGTTGTCGTTTCAGCTCCTCATTCATATGCTTCTGCCTATCATGGATTTTATCGAGTATATCATCGATTCTGCGCATTTGCTTATTGAATGATTTCGCGGTGAATCTGCCGGTCGCATCTATTAAATCACTCCTACATCTTATGTTCACTTATCGCCATCGGAATTTGAATACTCTTGATATTTGTGCTGATCTCTTTCAACTGAGACGAAAATTCTGTTTTCAGCCCCTCTTTAATGTCATCAAATTGTTCACGCATAAAGTTCACGCCACATAACAGAGTCACTATCTCATAACTAATGTTTTTCTCATTTGTATATACTAGGCTAAGTTCATTTGTAAATATTATTGTATTGTATATTTGTGTATGATGTTCTATTTTCTATGTTCGTTTGGATTACTCATCCTAATAAAAAGCTTATTATTTATCAGCGATTAGCGAGGTCAACTCGATACATGTTGTGCCCATCGGCCGGCACCCACTCTTTAAACGATTCATGAAGGTGGTATTCAATAAGAGGCCTCACCTCCCCAAACAGCCCCACACCTGGGATGTTGCTATAGTAATGAACCACTTGTGTGAGCTTTTTCCTCTTGAAAATTTGTCATTTTTAGATCTATGGAAGAAAACTGTTATGTTACTACTAATACTAAGAGGCCAGAGGGGTCAACACATACATACCCCGAAGAGAAGCGAAATTACCCTAATTTGCGATAAATACTTATCTATTCATTATAACTCTATTCTAAAATCAACAAAGCCAGGACGCCATCAGATACCGTGCACGTTGATTTCATATTATGACCCCAGTTTATGCGTTGTAAGAACCATGCAACGATTTCTTGAGATATCGGACAGCATGAGAGTGAGTGACTTCGGCGATGCTTTGTTTGTGCGTACGACTAGGCCGCATACTGGTGTTAGCCGTGCTACGATAAGGCGATGTATATTGAGTGTTATGCGAGTAGCATGAACACCACCGTTTACTCCGCACATTCTACTCGCGCAGCATCTACAAGCAGGGCTAGCCGCGCAGGCGTCAGCATTGCTGATATAGCGCGTTCTGCTGGCTGGGCGAATGGCCGAGCCTTTGATACGCACTATAATAAGCATATCGAATGTGATGTTTCAGATAATTCTTTTCAGAAGGCTTTGTTAGCTACGACCAAGTAGTTACAGCATGATGGTTGATGTTGCGTAATACCATAACCACGGGCAATTTTTTCATTCTAGTTTTATTGGATAGTCTCGTATAGAAATTTTTTAAGTTGTACAATGTGCAATTCTTGTATTTCTCGTGACATCTGTAGTTTAGATGGTTTTTGATAATACACATGATCATTTCTACGACCCGTGCACTCGCTTTGATATCCCCTGCACGCACACTCCTCATTTCATTTTCTGATGAATAATAGGTTCTGAATATTCAAGCTTAACCAATGATTGTAGAGTTTGTATATTGGAATCATAAGATTAAACAAATATGTAGTATGAAGTTTGGTCTAGATTCTAATATACAAACTCGGAAATCAGAGGTTAAGCTCCCACCCACCCTCTCCTCCGTTGATTGGTTTTATGGGTTGTACGACACCTATCAGTATGTCAGGTGCATTTGTCTATGCACGCCTCTACGGCTTGTCAGCCATGTAGAGTACCTGTTACCTGTAGCTAGACGCCATACTGCGACCATCATTCATAATCTCTGGAGTCTGATGACCACGTGACCTAGAGCAGCATTCAAGCTTAACCTCTGATTTCCGAGTTTGTATATCAGAATGTAGACCAAACTTCATATTACATATTCGTTTAATGTTACGATGACATACTATTACAATACATTTCTTGTGAAAACTGACTGCTGAGTGTTAAAAGACACGTAAGACGTTACACTGTCATCATATTTCGCATTTAACGGGGAGTTTGATATTATACTGTTATGAACAGATTGGTTTAATCAGAATTGGTACCCGCGGGAATTATTGAAGCAAGAACACTCGACCTATTCGGACGCTCATCACATCTGTATCAACCAAAAAATCCCTTTTGTCATCAGAAATGGTCTCAACTCATTGTTGTTGAACTATCTTACATCATGATATCAATGGGGATAACGAAGTTAGTTCTTTGAATAGTTGGAAAGAAATACACAGAAACTTACGTCTGATATCGATTACAGTATTCAGCCTTCACCCTCATTTTAGAGTGCAGATCTGCGGCAAGCAGGACGAGACGACGATGGCTTATCTTGCTTACACAATGGGACAAGTCAAGTACTACATGGCGTATCGTAATCAATCCGATATCTACAGAACGGGGGCGAATGATGGATTTCGTGAAGCCGTTGGTGAATTATTTGAATTACCGTATCACACGCAGGATTTATTGGGAGACATCTTTAAATGCGACAATGTGTCCTTCTCGCAGGGTAGGTTACAATGTGAAAAATGTCAGTAGTGTAACATATTGCTATATAATACAACTGTAATTTAACGACGAGGATGCAGGTATCAGATTACCTTATTTACGTAGCCACACTATCGTGGATCGATTCTTAACTCAGCTACTGTTTTACGAACATCCACCAATCGCGGTGATCTGATTATCACCAAAGGTAAACAAAACCACAATAATAATGGTGCACATTGGACAATGGTGCTGATAATTGTCCATAGTAGGGATATCAAGTAATGATACAAACCTTACAGCTTAACGAATTCACTGGAATTATACCGGAATATCAATGAAAAAGTACATTTTTGATGATAATTTTTTTGAGCTTGTACTAGAATCGCGTACTGATTATAATACAATTTATAATATGATGTTTTAAAACAATTTTAATATTCGTATTAAATACACGAAAACATTCGTGAGACTCGATTTATCACTGCGATTGTCGAATTTCCAGAACAAGAACTTAACTTCCTCATGACCCGAGCATGCTTCATATTTGACATACTCACTTTAGGATACGCTACCGAAAAGTGGCGATGGGGCGTCTATGATGGGAGCATTCCCTCGGACAAACTCAACCGGGGATTCTGGAAAATGATGTACGTATCTAGATCGAGATGGATGTGTATACCATTTCCAGCCATATTCTCTAGCTCAAACGGTTTGTCTATCCGTTCGTTTGTCTCTTTGTTTTTCGTTTGTTAGTGACCAACTTTACGGTAAATGACGGTAATTTTTTGTTACGCTTCAGAAGGCGTAGCATAACGCAGTTAGAATGGAGCAGCGTGATGCAGTAAACTCAAATAGAGTGAGCTGAGGTGGAGTGCTGGGGATAAAGTTGAGTACCTGGGAGATGTAGTAAGGTGTAGGAAGCAGTGCCGCGTAGTATGGTAGTGAAGTGTTATAGGGTGCTGTGCCGTAGTTGACTTGTGTGGTGAAACGTAGTGCTATGTCGTGAATTGGTTTGGTGTAGCGCATCAATGTAGCCCAGTGAACTGGAATGTGGTAGAATGCAAGTCGAAGGAGTAGTATGACATTTTGTAGTGTGTTGTCGTAATGCAATGCACTGCAATAACATACGGTAAAAGTGCGATAATCATAGTATAACAGCATTAAAGGCTCTCAGATGTGATTTACAACAAATGTTTGTGGCAGCTACTGAGTGGAGATGTAATAATCGCCGTCAAAGATAATATAGCCATTTTAGAAAGGGGCTTACTGCAGCAATCGAAAAGATGACTGGTCGAATGTCACCAAGAATAAATGACCGGTCGAATTTCATCGGGAATAAATGACCGGTCGAATTTCATCGAGAATAAATGACCGGTCGAATGTCATCGGGAATAAATGACTGGTCGAATGTCATCGGGAATAAATGACTGGTCGAATTTCATCGAGAATAAATGGCTGATCGAATTTCATCGGGAATAAATGACCGGTCGAATGTCATCGGGAATAAACGACCGGTCGAATTTCATCGAGAATAAATGACTGGTCGAATTTCATCGAGAATAAATGACCGATCGAATTTCATCGAGAATAAATGACCGGTCGAATTTCATCGGGAATAAATGACCGGTCGAATGTCACCGGGAATAAACGACCGGTCGAATTTCATCGAGAATAAATGACCGATCGAATTTCATCGGGAATAAATGACTGGTCGAATTTCATAGGGAATAAACGACTGGTCGAATTTCATCGAGAATAAACGACCGGTCGAATTTCATCGAGAATAAATGACCGATCGAATTTCATCGGGAATAAATGCCTGGTCGAATTTTATCGGAAATAAATGACCGAGCGAATTTCATCGGGAATAAATGCCTGGTCGAATTTCATCGGAAATAAATGGCTGATCGAATTTCATCAGGAATAAATGAATGGTGAATGTTAGAATTTCATCGGGAATAAATGGCTGATCGAATTTCATCAGGAATAAATGAATGGTGAATGTTAGAATTTCATCGGGAATAAATGAATGGTGAATGTTAGAATTTCATCGGGAATAAATGGCCGAGCGAATTTCATCACACCAAGCCACCAAGCCAATGGGTGGATTGTTTCCAACCGGCCATCTCTAGATGACGAGTTCAGCCCTCCTCGTCGTGTTTACAAATATGGCGTAGATTGAACGTGTTACTCCCGTGGTTCCGAGTTTCGCAACGAGATTGTGGAATCGTAGACCTCTTCTTGTGGAAAAATGGGGAAAAGTATAAAGAGCTAGGAGTACGCATCATATCGCCTCGAATCTTGATAATTTTGCATGTTAGGGCGTCGACGAGCTAACATTTTTCATACGAGCCTGACACATGTATGTAGTGAACTTGCTACTCAAAAGTTTAGTCAAAGTATTGTTATGACAACCCAAACATCAAAAGGTATGTTGTAGAGTACATTGTACGTTGTACATTGTTATTGAACCATAAGTTTGATAAAATTCATATCAAATCACCATTTTGACCCGGTGCTTCTGTCAATTAGAGAGAGCTTAACTATTTTTTACTGATATAAAATATATTTAAAACAAAACAGCAGGGGGCAGTGTTGTTCAGCCGTGGACATACTAGAGAAATAACAAGGTTTTAGGCAGGTAAATGAGTTTCGTCTGGAAATTTACGGGTCTCGTGTTTTTTTCAAACATAACATTTGAATACACGATCTGAACACATTGTAGGATCTCACCCGAATGGTTTCATGATATTCATTCGGCGCTTTAATCCACGTCAGTCATCGTGCATTTATCATAGCCAAGCTGATCGTTTGAACCGTTGTAATGCCCTAAAATTCACCCCCACTTCCAGAGTGGTCCATATTATTATCAAGGTACAATACGTTCCGCTATTACTCGAATACGGTTGAAGAAAAACGTCACAAACGTCCCGGTGACTCATGATGCCGCGGTAATGACGGAACACACATCGATCCACTGGATCAGTTGAAATAGTAATGTTACCGGAATACAGCGTGGACTTGTGAACACACCGTTTATATTGTGGATCACAGGTTGGAGTACCATGGTGTCATCCCGCCGACGAAGAGAAACGAGAAAACGCTTGATGCTGCCGGCGTTTATCAGGTGCCCCTTGACTTGTCGTACATAAGGTTTCTCACTATCATATCTATTGTAGTTCAGCTACTAGGATATAAACCCGGGGCAGTAAACAGTATCCACGCGTCGCCATGACAGTCATGCCGCGGTAGCAGGCGACTTGCCAAAATTTATTCTGGAATGGTCTGAAATTACAATACGTGCGCACAAATATATCAAAACCCTGATAAATTGTACCAACAGTTTTGAAAGCAGCCGTGAGTTGTGTTTGCCTATCGGTATAATAAGGAATATATTGATCGAGACGTACATAACTTGTAACTTAAGAATTTGATCTATCCTTCTTTTAACGAAAGTCGTCTGCTGGATGTTGAGGAAGTAGGGCAAGTGAAACTGTCATGGCGGCATGTGGACATTTCTAATGTCCTTCATAAAAAGCTGTGTGGGTCACATGACTCCCATTTGGGATTATTTGCTTTTTTATTCATCATATAACACAAACCTAGACAGTAAATACAATGCACTAAAAGTTATACATTTAAACTGTAATATTTATATATATGGTCACTTAGTCAAAATATGAAAAGTTATTGTTCAATCAAATGTACTCGAAAACGAAAGTAATTATGCACAAATAGTCGGTGAAGCTAATTCTATCTTAAATAATAATTTCAGAGAATTGTTCATGGTATCGTCATTGCACCTAGGGGAAGTAACTTATGCCGATGTTCGTATTTTTTATTACAGTTTTGTTTCTTTAGAACCACTTATTGCAGGGGTCTGCTATTCAGCAGATATTGTCCTTGGGTTAGTATCTTTCAGATTTTTTAGCATCTGGTCATGAGAGCAAAGGGGGTAATTTCTAGCGACTTTTCATTCGACAATTTTTATCTACATGTCTGCTTAGTGTGAAGCTCTGCCATTTTACAGATATTGTCTGTGTAGGTCTCATTCAGATTTGTTTATGGCATCTCTGTTCTGGCACTTAGATGTGATTTCAGCATAGTTCTTTCCACAAATCTTTATTTTCTTGTTTCCGTGTTGTTATGGGTATTGTCGGGTCTCTTTGGCCTTTTGCCCTGTTTCAGTATCGTAATGGGTATTGTCAGTTCTCTTTAGCGTCTTGTCTTGTTTAAGTATCGTAATGTGTACTGTCGGGTCTCTTTGGCCTCTTGTCCTGTTTCAGTATAGTATTGGGTATTGTCAGGTCTCTTTGGCTTCTTTTTTATGTCAAGCAGTCTCCTTGTTGTCTTTTCGTTCCAATGTCAAGATAGCCCCCATGGCCTCTTGTTCTGTCTTCTCTTTTTTTTCTTTTTTTTTTGTAAGTGAGTGTCTTAAGGCCTCTTAGGCCTCTGGTTCATATTTTCGAATTTTCTAATCAACTGCATTAGAGTCTTCTAAAGATTAAAACTGTAAGATAATTGCAGAGAGACACAATAACTGATTGATCTTTCACGCGTTTCATCTGACGGCATGTCTGAATGTCTAATTTTACTATTACGTCACCTAATCTGAATCTCTGAAGAATTTCTGCTTTACTATCGCCTCTCTTGCGAACATTTTCTACGACATCTTAGCCGCTTCACTCCACGACATTGATTACTGACAAATATGGTGGTTTTGTTCCGTCCAAACAGCGATGGTTTCCGCGAGTTAACTTCTACCTGTGAATTCGAGTGAATTTAGAAAATACATCGTGTTAATGCAAACGCCATTCTGGCTTTTCATGTTGCCTTGTCAGTTACCAGAGTGACAAGAGTTCAAGACGATTAGTAGATGAATAAAAATTCAAAACTTGTGTATATAAAACTATAATACGGGTCAACATTATTTAACTATTAATTAGACACAGTTACAGTCTTGTACAGCGGGAAGAAGTACAACAAAGGACCACAGTATGCAAAAATTTGTGCCGTGTGTAATAATGCTCCTGTTCTTTTGCCTCAGCTACTTTACGTCGAGCATTCTCCAGTATCAATTCTACGAGGCGGTATGTAGAGAAGCAGGCCACACCGGCGAACTTCACAAGTGTAACTTCTATAAATCACCCGCCGTTGGAGAAAAACTAAAGTAAGTCGTGATTGTCCGTGTGCATCATGTAATCGTTACTGCTGGGACATTGCTAGCCCAGTTCAACACCAGCTCAATTAGTACTTACGTCCTTGACCATTTGTCGACCAATTCAGCCCAGTCGTGCCTTAATGGGTTGTTGAAGCAAGCACTAACTATAGCTGATAATATAACATATACGGTGTTTAACAATCCCCGTTACACTAGGGCTGTATCTCAAGTCATGATATATGACGTAATACTATCTGACATCGTGGTATCAAACGTCACCGTATGTGACATCGTGGTATCAAACGTCACGGTATGTGACATCGTGGTATACGAGATCACTGAGTGCGAGGTCACAGTATCTGAGGCCATGCACTATTTGTCTGAATGCTTAACGATACATTGTAGCATAGGACACGGGTAGGATTTTACATATTTCAGGTGCTGGGTGTTGTCCAATGTCATTTATGCATTATATGCATTCTGGTAAAACCTGGTACGACCTGATATATGTCTCCATCAACACGAAAATCTGCCACGAATGCTCCTAACCAAACGACCCTTTAAGAACTTTACTGAGCACAATTTTCTAAACGATGCTGTCCAGACTAACCTTTCTCTTATTACAAATTTGAACT
Source organism: Epimenia babai (assembly GCA_011762755.2). Taxonomy (NCBI): domain Eukaryota; kingdom Metazoa; phylum Mollusca; class Solenogastres; order Cavibelonia; family Epimeniidae; genus Epimenia; species Epimenia babai. The sequence goes on from WURV02179188.1 coordinate 8,284, forward strand.
TAACAATAAATGATAATGTCCCGAAACTTGAAAGCACTATTACTAATCTACTAAATCACCATGCACCCTATAAAACACTCCCCCTCAGACCCACCCTTCAACCTTGGATTACTACCCCTATTCTCAAACTAATCCCACTAAAAAACCGCGTATTGAATAAAGCACGCCTTTATAACAACCCACGTTTTAATCACTCTCGTTACCTCCGTAATACCCTAAAACAACAGCATAAAAACTAAAGAAATCCTTCTATTATTCACACAAACTCAACCATGCACAACCACACCAATCATGGCATATCATTAACGAACTAACCAACAGGACTAAATCCCCGTTACAATCACCAAAATTACATCTTCGACTAACGCCACCCTTACTGACCCTACTGACATCGCCAATGAACTCAACACATTCTTTATTTATTTTATTTTATAAGTTTATTTCAGACAAGAAAAAATTGTACCCAACATTTCTGTCCATAAATAAAATAGAAAGGAAAATAACGTATGGCAATATCGACTGACATAAGCTGATCAACTGAGCACAGTAAACAGTTTGCTATTCCAATGATTACAAATCCTGCGTATAACAAGTCAGAACTTACATTACATACATTCATAAGGCCATTCAGCGATCGCTCAACGCGATATCAGCTGGAGTAACATGAATTCTGCCGCAGAACATCAAAAGCAGGTACACACAAATACAAACATTGCTCGCTGATACTACATCGTTGTGATAACCAAAAAACATTCTAATGACCTTGTTGTAGGCCACCTTTAACTTATCGTAGACCGACTTGTGGTAATTTACCCATGGGTTCGCATTATACATATTGGTACAGTAGGCCACGACAAGCTTCCGCTTTTCAGAAATCGAACAATGCTTAAATTTTCTCATCACATTATCCGCACGAATAAGTAATGACCTAATCTCCCTATGCACATCCTCATTATCAAGACAGCTCTCACAAATAATCGTGATTATTTAGTCGTGGCCAATAAAACGACAGATTTATTACAGTTGAACCTTATATCGTACTTATGTGCATATTTATCACATATACTCAACGATTCCTGTAGACCAGCTGCACAAGGGCTTATAATCACCATGTCGTCAGCATAAAACAAATGGTTAAAGGCACATCCCATTATATACGCAACGTTTACTTTTGGCTAAAATACGACTTAATTGATTAATATACACAGCAAAAAATTTCGGTGACAAGATCCCACCCTGCTTCACACCATTGTTGACAGTAAAGAAATCAGTGGTTACTCCATTCCATCTTATTCTGAAGCATTGCTCCCTCTACCAATACACAATAATTCTGACAATAAACACAGGCACATTTCTATCAATCGATACCCTAAATAATTGCCAGTGGTTCACTCTATCAAAAGCTTTCGAGGCGTCTATGAAGGACACATAAACATTACTACCATTCCTTCGATAATAATCGATTATCTCCTTGAGAAAAAGACGCACTGGTCAGTTGAGTGACCTGGTTTAAAGCCGAATTGGTTGTGTGATGTACATAGGTGCTGTTCAATCCGCGATAAAATAATTAATTCGAAAAATTTTGAGACAACACTCGCTATAGCAATTGGCCTGTAGTTGCATTTCAAACCTAAATTTAAGCTTTTTCCTTTGGGTATCGGAACAACAGTTGCACCAATCTTCGTTGATGGTAAATATGCATGCACAAAGCAAGATGTAAATAACAGAGACAATAATACACAAATAACATCATGGCTGTAACGCAGGTGCTCAGCTTAAAGGCCGTCTGGTCCAGCAGCTTTACGTAACTTCAATTTTGACATTATTTCGCTAACTTCTCGATTATGAACAAATATGGCAGGGTCAAAATGATTGTTAACGAGAAGATAATCTAAGACACATTTTTTCAAAGATTCGTTATCGATACAGTTGAGGATACCGTTAAAATTGGCTTTCTACGTCTCAGCCACGCCACTGCCACCAGACACGCCCTCCACCGTATTGGGTAACAACACATTATTACAGCCTACTTTTTTGATATTATTCCAAAACAATTAGTCATCACCTGCTAACAACGAGTCAGCTATAGCATCCGCCTTGTGACTCTTCTGATTCCTTTTACATATTTTAAGATTTGCTTGAAGATCCTACGACTATATACCATAGACCATATTTACCATAGAGTAGTAGGGCCGTATCTGGGTCGCCCCTACCTACCCACATAAGGAATGCTCCACGCGACTCCGCATGCGCATTTTTCACCGCAGCATTCCACCCAGGCACATTGCACTTATCATTTTTTACCACTTGGTTACCAACTGCGCAGTACGCTACACAATTATAAAGAGAATCAGAAATACCCTGATAAAAAAGGACAGATCCGACCTATGCGTCTCATCAATACAGTGTACATCTGTACAAGTAAGGGCCTCATGAGGAACATCAATCCTACATAATAACTCTCTGGTTCTCTTATGATAACCCTGTAACGTGTCAACTGTCACCTTAGACCAGTCGACAAAATTGGATTCGGCCTTGCATTCATTCATAAACTCATTATTATCACCTAAAGGTCACACACCATATATAAAGGTACATGATCAGATATACTATTGTGCTCATGCAGGATTTTAAAATGCTTAACCTGAGCAAAAGCATGTTGTGTACTAACAATATGGTCAAGCCAGGAGGTCGAGCCATGGGAGTCCAAGACACATGTGAATGAATCAAAAGGTAGTAAAGAAGCATCGGTCAAAATTAAATCGTTGCCTACAAAGACTTGCCGTAGTTCGTGCCAAAATCCACTCTGCTTCGCACTGTTAGCGTTGAAATCGCCTAAAACATGTATGCGAGTACAATCCGATTTAGCAATGATGGATGAGATCTTGGCTTGATAATCAATATAATCAAAATGATTATCGTCACATTCATAAGGGAGGCAGACGTTAATAATACTCGTAGTATGCCCATTAGCCCCAATATCAATCCCAATCAAACGTTTATCCCCATGGTCCTTATAGTAGCGTGGAGCGTCAGGAACTTACGCCACGAGAGACCAACACCTCCATATGGCCTGCCAGTCAAGGGTTCCACGCCAGTATCCATCGCACCTGTACCAAAACCGACGAAATCTGGGTCTATGTTAGAGAATAGCCTCAATTTTTGTTAGTACAACCAATGTTCCTGGACGGCAAGGATATCGCATTGGCGAAGAACATCCCGAAATGCCACTAGCCCAGTCTTTAGGCCACGGACATTATATGATATCACTTCGATTACTGTTTAGTATTGAAAAAACGACGGACAATAACACCATCAGGCCACATAGCACAATCATTCTGTTTACGAATGGTAGTGATTGGACCAGTCACGCAAAAGATGTATACGATAAGAATCGAGTCTTAAGAGGTTCACATGTGACGTCAGAGAAACCAAGCTCATTAGTGACGTAGTCAGTGAAGTCATCACCGGAAGTCTGCGACAACAGTCGACAGTTTTTCTCTCACCTCAACCGAAGAGAGCTTATCACTCTTCCGTGTACCAATATTAGAAGGACGTCTCTTCTTGCGCTCTACCATGAAGGCATCTTCGTTCGGATCAGCTAGTTCAGCCCGCACCTTCTCGATAGTATTGATCGATTCAGACTTTACAAAGTCTTTTAGCTGTGGCTTACTAGGTCAAATACTACTGTTTCCGAGCAATACACGTAATGCCAGCAAAAAATTATGTATGATTCTTAAACTTACAAACCCTATAGTCACGAGTTATACGCCGTCGATTGTGCAAACAGCTGGCCTATAATTAGCTAGGGAAATACACTTTAAAGGAATGATGTAAACATCAGATTTAAGTAAAACGCTGGTTGAAATTTTGGTGCGCTAGCATACGACGTCATCTTAAAAACCCATCGAACTAACAGCACAAACTCTCTACGTACAGCCTCAACGGAATACGATGATACCGCTTGGAAATTCAACATCACCGGCATCATATTCACACCAGTTACTGAAGATCATGTATATACAACTCTCACATCCTTACACAATAACAAAACAGGGGAACATCTGAAATTCCGGCATTCATTTATAAACTACTGTCACCATTCGTTATTACCCTTAACCTCCATCATCAACGACATCATACAGAGATGCATATTCCACGATCCATGAAAAGAACCACTTATCAAAGCACTCCCAAAAACTAACTTCTTGACTAACCCATCCAAATTTAGACCACTTTCTTCACTGCCTTACCTTCCTAAAATTCCTGAAAAAATCCTAACCCACCAAATGCGTACTTACCTGGAAACTAACGCGCTTCTTTGCCCTCACCAATTCGGTTTCAGGAAAAAAAACCACTCCACTCAATTTCTAATCCTGCAAACAACTAGCAAAAGGCTCTCTCTCTCTTCTTGATGACAAAGTTGGTCATAAATATGCGTGCCTCACTTCACTCGACATCCAAAAATCATTGGACGCCGTTGATCACACTATTCTTCTCAAGAAACTCACTAACACTCTGAGCTTGCACCCCTCTGCACTAAAGCTTTTTCACAATTATCTTTCCAAACGCACGCTAATAGTCAAAGCTAACAGTACTCTCTCCTCCCCTCTCACAGTGACCTGCGGTGTACCGCAAGGGTCCATCGCAGGCCCAATCCTTATTCTAACGTTCGTTAACGACCTCAGATCAATCGGTAATTGCTACCTGTTTCCCCGATGACTGCATCATCGAGCAAACATTTGAAATTTTTCGAAATAATCATTTGAAGAACAAAGCTTAATTCAGAAAAAAAACTACAGCCTTCTCTCTGAATTGACACTAACAGCCGAACCCCCGTGCGCATAGACCAACACCCAGCACAATTTACAACATCACTCAAGTATCTAGGACTTTTGCTTGACACCTCATTAACCTGGAACGATCAACTAACTCACATGAAAAACAAAATTGACCCATTGATATTAAAATTCCACCGACTTTGGCACTGCCTTACTAACGCCACTGCACTCCAGTTCTATACAGGGCTCATCCAACCTATCATCGAATATACTTTTCCAGTCTTATTTAATGTTTCAGAAAATCTATCAAAGTCCTCTGAAACTCTCCAAAATCGTTGCCTGCGAATCATCTGCCTTGCACCACCACGAACTCCCTCATCCTCTCTCCGCACCC
>WURV02179199.1:0-30067 GCA_011762755.2 Epimenia babai
TCAAAGCTACGACTGGAGTGGAAAGAAGACAAAGGCGTATGAATAAAGGACAGACATTGCGTGTAGAGCTATAGAAACTTTCAATAGTATTTTCGTATTTACGACATGGCTAACACCGCAACCCACACTTCTATAACATACAGTCAGACTACATTCTTCGTGTCTATTACCATTACCTCTAATGATCATATGTACACATCAGCTTCACAGCTTCTTCCTTTTCAGGTAAGGAAGTATCTCAATTGAGACTCCTGGAGTCTTATGACTTCTTATGCATAATGTATTTGACAAAACACATAATGTCTTATACTGTCTATTATATTATATTATATTATATTATATTACCATAACTGAAATATAACTTATACTGTCTATTATATTATATTACCATAACTGACATATAACTTTTACTGTCTATTATATTATATTACCATAACTGACATATAACTTATACTGTCTATTATATTGTATTACGATAACTGACAATTTCTGATATCTAAATGGAAAAGTTTTAAAGTATACCAATAAATAACATTTTTATATCTAAATAAGAAAATAATACAGTATACCAATAAACAACATTTTTTTTATTCAAAAGAAAAAGTAATTGACCTAAAGTATACTAATAGCAAAGTAATATAGTATATCAATAAATGACAATCTTTTATATCTGAAGTTATACAGTATACTACAGGAAAAGTTAAACAGTATACAAATAAATGATAATTTTTTTATGTAAATTGAAAAGCTATACAGTATACCAATAAATTGCTCATTACCATATTCAATGTTGCGTTAATTATTTAACATCAGTTGACTGTCATTGGAGTTTGATAGCTGAGCCACATAATAGAGGCAATGTGCCCTCTTTGAAACAACGCACGCGACTTACTAACTTTTACATATTTATTGTGTATAGTTCATCCCTATTTAATTATCAAATTATGTCCACGTGGTCAACTTAGGTCGACGTATCGATGAAAAGCTAACGAAAACGAATTACTATATTTTCAATCGACGATATTTAAACTGCACCAATAATGGTATTGTATTGTATCGGGGTTAGCAATATACTAATGGTTTATTAATTTCCAAGCTGTTTGAATTATGCCGTCAGAGTAATCGACGAATGTACAATCACGCAGCCGGGTCCTGTGTTGGCATCCCCTCGTTAAATATACTTTTCCCGGTACATGGCAATAAAAATAATATCATAATTGATTTTAATTGTTCGTTGTTGCTGCTGTCACGTCATTTATGCTAACGAACTAATATTTTCCATTAACTTCAGACATCGATATTCGATAATATATAATGATCATAGATTCAGGTGTTGAAGGGAGATAACAACGCCTGATAAATAAACTTTTCACCAAAGGGAGCAAACTTTAGACTATCGTCGCCCTTCACTGATGTTTTGAGTTCAGTTCCTAATACGTAGATGACATGCGATTCAAATTTAATTAAACACACCTATGTTGGCGAGGAGGGGCATTATGGTTTTGACGAAAGCCCTGTCATTATATACTGACTGAACTACTGATATGATGCTTCTACGATCATAGCCATTTTAAAACATTCCAATTGTTTGTAAAGATATCTTTTACAATATCGTAGAGACCTAGAACTTTATCCATCGTTATACTAAAAATAAAATAAATTTAAAATACACTAAATTGCTGTGCATCAAAGAGTTGCATTTGAAATATGTCTCGTTTTGATTATAATTTTAAAGGCTGGGATTTTAGTTTTTGCTACAAGTTAGATTTGTCGTTGTTTCGCGTTCGAGACAATTGTATCAATACGCAGGTAATATCCCTCCCTAAATTTTATATTGCACACTACTTGCTTAAAACATGACATGGGGAAATAACGAGAACGCATTTTACGACGAGTCATTGCTGGTGTTATCGTCGTTATCGAATATACTTTTATGCTGTATAACTTCCGTGGCGTGCATCATTGTTACCTTATGAAATTAAAGAGATTTTATCACATTCCTTTGGGCGATTACTTGAATTTTATATCACTCGGGGTGACTAGATTTAATCATCTGGTTGAATATTCGCAGTCTGGTCTACATAGCCTGCTGGGCAGGTGCGCCTGAGAAACGATCCACTAGTCGTCTTGTTTTCTGAACAATCGGCACCAGTCCTGAAAGCAATCATCAATACACGGTCGCCCATCGGACGTCCCTCGAGACGTCACCGATATTGTCTTGTTTCGTAGACGGATGGAATTAAATCCACATCTTATAACGTATATTCGGACTCGATGTTTTCACGAAATACCCTGTTGAAGTTACCAAGTTAACCACAGTGCCCGCCCTATTGTTTATTGTCTTTATTGTTTTTTTGTACATAAGAAATATTGTAATTATAACCAGGTAGGCAGCGGGTTCCCATGCCTTTACAACCGCATAAGCTATATTGTCGTATTTTCTTCTGGTAGACTGCGATATCTTCTCCATATGTCTACTAGATATTATACATTCTTATCATTTCATAAAATATACCAAATATATTATTATTTCATTCGTGACATACGATAGCTTTTAGTAATGCGAGCCAAGGGACACGATAACGTCCGGCGAATCCTGATTGACCATTATCTATAAAACATATCGTGTACAGAGTTAAGTAGCTCGTCCACGGTGATAAGGTCTGTTCGAGTGTCCGCGTGGTCGTGCTGGCTAGTGTGTGTTGTGTCTGTCGATCGTTTGTATGAAGTGCTCTTCGTGTGTAACCAATACCATAAGGTTTCTCTGCCCCTGGGCGAGTGCGCTTGCGCGTATATTGTCTATATCCTGTATCTAGAGAGAATAACCGATTAATTTGTCCCCATCGATGCATGCTGCCCAGCATAGTGGATTTTCTATATTGAAAATGATAAAAATAAAAAATACTAATTATATTGAATAATATTATATTAGAAAATAATATTTTAAATTAAAAGCGTGAGAGGATAGGTAAAATGCATGAAATAACCTGGTAACACCTTTCGACTAATCGGGATGAAGATTAAACAAGCTTTCCTATATAAAGTATACCTCGCCAGGTAGAATGGGTTGCCAGAGGTGACACACACATGATATAATCGACTATATTATAATCAAGCAGTAATCAGAAAAATATACTGAAATCAAATAGAATACACAATTCTTACCACTGCACCACTGGTGTAACAGATCGATAAATCTTTACTCAAGTTGATGGTCAAGTCCACTATCAAAACCTACCTTTTCCAAAAAGCATACAATGACACCATGTAATTTTAAAATGATTGTAGTCTACTACACGATGTATTACGAGTTTTTCTCTTCGAGTCCCCTGTAAATGCATAACTTTTCTGAATAACATTCTGTACCATTGACGTAGTTCTATAATTGATTTTAGTCTACCGCGCGCGTTTTAGTATTTTTAGGCTATTGCATCTTCTACGTAGAACAGATCGTAAATTTCACCGTTTCATGTCAAATACGCGTTACTTGTTACATACCATTATATTTTCTATTCATCTTTTTTGTGTTTACCATGCTGTATTACCATTGTAAAGTGTCACTGATAACTAGTTAGTTGAAGAGGCACTATAAATACAATAATAATAATAATAAAACTGGTTTATTTGATGGATCTTTTTAGGTTAGGGTAGGATGAAGTCTTCACGAGTAACGACATCTACGGACCCAAGAGACATACCCGAAAGCCATAAAAGGTATATACAGTATATAATTTTTGCAAAAGTCAGAGAGTAGGCAATAATTCCTACATCATCTGGGGCTATACTAAGTGCTGCTCGATGTAAGTAAATTTTCAGACATAACGGGCAAATTGATTTTGCGAATGTTGACAAGATTAATATATGCGTAAGGAAAAAAGTTAAGCCCCACCCTATATTTCACCTTATTGCGTAAATGTCACATTTTAGTACTATCATCAGCATCTAGATAATTCTGTGCTTCATCATGCACTTTACTGGTTTATTATACCCATGGAATCACACATATATAGGGATTATGTGGTATTTTAATAACAATTATTTATTTCCTAAAGTGATCATTTTTGAGTAAAATTGAAATTTTTCCAACCTTTTGTCTACAAAGAATCACCTGAGGTGGGTACTACATATTGAGCACAAAAATGTTATAGGATCCATTGTTATAGGATGTTCATGAAAATGTCCATTGATGTCAGTATTTCTTGAAACTGCCACGACCATTCGGGGCGGCAAGGACCTTTCGCCTCATTTCGGATATTGGGTGCCGAATCTTTGCCATGGGTACCCCACGCCATTCCTTGTGTAGCGCCGCCTCTAAATCAAGATCTTGTACTGGTGGATTTCTCCGGTTGACTTTTCGACCAATCATATCCCAGATGTTCTTAATCGCATTGAGATCGGGACATCTTGCTGTCCATGGTAGAGTGTTGATGGCGCTGTCCCGCAGAAATTCGATAACTACATGAGATCTGTGGGTTCTTGCATTGCCATCCATAAAACTGAATATAAATTCAGCACATGGCCATCGAAATGTGGCACACTACGTTTTCGGGGATTTCTTTGCGGCATCTTAAGGCCATTTAATGTTACCTCTAATTGCCTGAGCGTCTTGCTTACAGACATAAGACATTCAAACCTCCTCCAAATGGGACCTCTTCGCTGATTTTCCATGTTGCAAAAGCTGCCCAACGTTGCCGTCAAACTCGCATTCTACGGTCGTTTGCATGCAGAAAAAACGACTCTCTTCTGAGAAATAAACCTTTTTCCATGTCCGCAGGTTCCAGTGTTGCCGGTGCATACACAACTCCCTTCTCGCCCGTTTGTGAAGCCGTTTTAATTGAATTCTTCGTTCTGGACGTCTGGCACGATAACTGAATTCCACAGCCGATTGCGTACAGTTCTTGTAGAGATTGGACCGTGTACCGCCACATGGATCGTAAGGCGTTCCTACTGTCGAAACGATGTCTCCCGAGGCGTCTTTCATCGCGTTCGTTCGTTTTCTATGGTCTCACAGACCTTGCTTGATCCTCTACGTCGCCAGTCTTTCTATACTTGGTGATCAGTGTATCAATAACACTGCGATCATTGACCAACTCACGACTAATGGCACGGTTAGACATGCCAATGTCCTTCATCCTTATAATTCGCTATCTTTGTCCTATCGATATTTTTCTGCGAGCCATAGTCGTTAGCACACACTATAGACTGAATATGGTGTGAGAATAACGAACTGAGTTGAGTTTTTTAATGCCTAAAGCAAAACTAACTTGGGAGAATTCAAACTGTAATTTTGACGACACTTATTATGCCCAGTCATGGTACTGTTGTGGGCTTGCATGTTACATAGGTTTCACAATTTATGGCCAAAAAGTGTGCATAGTAATGATTAATGCATATTAATAATATATCTCATACATTGTGAATTGATATACACTGTGAAAAATGTACAGGGTGGAGCTTAACTTTCCCCCTAGGTATATTAAATCTGCGCGGAGTTCTCATTCTAATCGAGTCCATTGGCAATCTGAGTGGCTTTGTATGAGTTTTGTATGATGAACAATATGGCGCGCAGAAAGCGTTTCTGAAGTTTCATTAGATCAGTAGTGATCATTAACGTCCGTCACAAATTACTCCTGTACTTACAGTGGGTACCTAGCTCACACGTTTCCTGGTATTGAACCTTGTTATACAGGAGAACAAACGTTTCCCTGGCGCCACCACCGTCTGTTATATCGCCATATGGTCCTTTGCCTGGAAAAAGAAGAATCATAAAAAGATTACAGTTGGATATTGTCAACGTCGACGCCCATTGGACTTTAGAAGAGAGCGGAAGTTAACGATACCGTGAAAATAATGGCGTATCGTGGACCGGCACATACATATATAGTTTCTACATTCATCCTTGGCCAACAGGAACTCGGGCATCCAAACTGCAATAGGACAGATTTTATTGCAGGGTGTATTTAAACAGATCGGTGTCCGTCGCGCGGATGCTAGAGGACTCTCTCATTATATAAACGGTTGAGAGACGCGGAATAGGAATAAAATCCAAATGGACACCGCTGCACTGGATTTGGCGCCAATATTGATAACAGGTACCGTCCGAGAGAGTAAATATGAAATTGGGTAGTGAATGTGAGATCAATGCTGATTTTCGTTTGTTAAAGGCGAGGTAAGGAACGCGGTACCATACTAATTATTGTTATAAGCCTATTTAAAAGTATACAGTTTATATGTTATCTCTAGTTTCTATGTTTTGTATACAATTTACTTACATCTACCCCATGTAAAATTAACATGGCCATAGAAAGTCATTTCCTGGGCTACTCATGTACAAACGAGATCGCGAAACTTCTTTTAGTAATGAATTGCTTTGTACATCGAGCGCCCTCTGTCGACTAATGCAGTTACCATACGTATATACTCCTCGCGGAATATAAATCAGAGAAACACTAATCAAGCTGTCATGCTAAAACGCTGACGCCAGTACGAGATGCGATAAGATCGAACTGTCCATAAAATTCGACAATATCACGGTATTTTGCGGGAAATGACATAAACCATATAGGGGTTCACATTCACGGCGTCTCCCGTATCGTTACATCTACATGCGCGACACTTTTCGCGCCACAATTACCGCAATGCGAGTTCGTGGCAAATGTCGGCGCTGTCATTAATGTTGTAATTGTTTAATTTGCATGTCGCGGTCGCAAATAATCAACGGCCGTGCCGAGATAAATATTACGTATGGCCAAGATGGATGATGCTACAGAAATATATTGAATTTATTATAAATATTAATTGTAATTACAGGATATTTATATTTTAATGTATTTCGTTCGTGATGTGACTGAGAATGAGGGGGACAAATTAAATGTACGAATATTGTCTTGTATATTCACCACTAACGTAGTGACTATTCGTCGATCAGCCGTTTGGTGTCTCATGAGATTATTCGCAAATTAAGACTTATTCCATCGTGAGCGATCATGGTGAAAAACATGGAATTAATTCCGTATTATATAAACGAGCTTCCCTTTTTCGTATTTGCGCAAGGGCACGCGCAATACCGCGTAAACGTCTGTCAATGTTGTGGACTTATTCTATTCGGATCGAGGCTGCGTTTACACCGCGATGTCATAAAGGATTTCGTACATACGTGACAAAGTTATACGTGCAAATCGACGTAATAGTCTTAAAATTAAAATTTGCCAGCTGCCGGAGCGACATCTGATAGTAACTCCAATAACAACATTTCGACGTTAATCCGCAGAGAACTCGGCGCCTCCGGGTCAAACAAGCGATTCAATACCCGCCACAATAGTCTGATCCCATAATGAGCGTCATGGCCGCCGCCATAACAGCCAATGACATCACTACCTCATTATGGGATTAGTATATATGGCTATGTATAGCATAAATCCTCGTACGACAAAAGCGTCTGTACCTATGTGGTCTACATGTCTATTGTTAAGCGCGATACATATCGATATTATGGCTTAGAGAAAGCCCGCAAATTGACTGACGTTGCGAAAAGCGAGAAAGCACTTTACACGTTATGCCGAGGTGACACGCGCGTTCGATAGAGGGAAAACGATTAGGTTAGCAAACGTTTAACATTCGACGGTTCCCTCAGCTTTACTTCGTGCGTCAGAATTTTGAAGACCGTACAGTTTTCGAAACACAATAACACGCCATTCATATTGTACATGATCGATTTGGCTTCTAGATTTTTTCAAACTTTTGGCCTATTCCGTCATCAAATTTAAGCTACGATAGTATTATTTATTTTAAAGTCTTGTAACCACTATTCCACAGCGCCTAATCTTTATATCATCCAAATCTATAACAATTCGTTTCTGTGGTAGTCCCTGACTGGTTGTTTTATTTGTTGCTCTAGTTTGTCCACGAGTTAAGAATACCTCCGAGATGGGTTAGTTTACGATAAAATTTACATTTTACTTACACGTACAAGTGCGGGGGTTGTTAACGTTGGTCGTTATTGGTCCGATATCCGATATGTGGGGACCAAACAGCGTGTTACCAGTTGCGAAGCAACCACATAGGCACAATAACGGGTTGGGTTGCAGTGGCGGCGACGGTGATAATGATATTGGTACTAGTGGTAGTAGTGGTAATAATAATAATAATAATGGTAAAAACAATAGTAATAATAATAATGGTAATTATAATGGTAATAATATTAATAACAATAGTGTTAATAGTAGTAATAATAGTAGTAATAATAATGGCGATGACGATCACGATGACGATGATAATAATGGTAATATATTATGGTCGTTATATACCCCGATTCCATGTAATGCATGTTGAAAGGGTGGTCCACACTGAAAAAAGAATTCAATATACAAAATGAATGAAATGAAAATGACTAATTTATCTTAGCGTAAAAAGATATGTTTTAGTGTTGATTTGAAAGTCGTGAAAGAAATTAAGTTTCTCATTCCAAGTGGGAGTGAATTCCATAAATAAGGGCCAGCAAAACGAAAGCAGCGGTTGCGAGTTGTGGCCAACCGAGACATTCCAACAGCCGCCAGAGACCGAGAAGCAGACCTGACAGTACGAGGTGGCGGTGGGTCTGGAGATCATATCGTTGATGTACGCGGGCCAGAATCGTGCATAGCTTTATGAAGAAAAGTCAGCACCTCGTAGGTAACCCTCTGTGATATCGGCAGCCTGTGTAGATCTACTAGACACTGAGAGATAGGAGAGAATTTTGAGAGCTGATAGGTCACACGAGCCGCACTATTCGGAACCATATCTCTGGCAAATTGATTGAATGTAATTTTTCATAGCTTATTTTAAACAGAAATCGCAGGCCTTAATAATGATACCCATATCATCTATATTCGTTACATTTGGAGTTTTTGGCATGTCGTCGAGAAAAATGCATTTTGGGGGACGCTCTGTATAGCGAAGCTGGATGAAACAAGAGCAACATACCGAATCAACGTGATCAGAAAGAGAAAGATTTATACCGAAGATGATACCCAGATTTCTGGCTGTATCTAACGCATCGAAAGAATGAGAGCCAAGAGTGAGGGAGAGTGAGAAGTGTGGGTTTGCTTGCGGAAAACCAAAACCTCAGTTTTGTCATGATTAAGTCTTAGAAGACTCTGTGACGTCCACTCTTTGATGACCCGCAAGATATACGGTCACTGATAGCAGAGGTATCAGTGCTATTGTCAAAAGAAACATAAATCTGACGATCATCAGCATAAAAATGAAAGTTAAGGTGAAGCTGACGAAGCAATGTTTCCTAATGGAGAGATAGAGTGTGAAAAGAAGTGGGCCCAGAAGAGAACCTTGGGAGACACCGCAGTCGAGAGGTCTAAGAGCAGAGCGATACGCACCCACGACAATGGCCCGGTCCCTAACAGACATATATGGTTTAAGCCATTCAAGAATCTGGCCTTCAATACCAAAGCGCTGTTTCAAGTGCCACAGCAAGATCTTATGGTCAGTGGTATCGAAAGCGGCGTTGAGGTCGAGTAAAACAAGAACAACGGATGCGGGTCATCAAGGAATGAATGGATATGAGAAGAAATGCCCAACAACGGTGTATCCAATACGGTAGGCAGATTGGTTAGGTTCGAACAGAGAATTACACTCGAGGTAATCGGTAATCTGAGTAAAAACCGCTCTCTCAGTTATTGTCGAAGGGCGCATGAGCGTAGATACAGGTCGATAACTCTTGAGTAGACGAGCGTCAAGAGTTAACTTTCAGCAACGGTTTACTGCTGCGGTCTTCCAAATTGAAGGAACATATGAAGCTGCAAGCGACGCGTTGATTATGACCGTGATGAACGAAACAAGAGTGTGAACAGCGCCTGGGCAGCCACTTCTGGATCGGATCTAATACACTCGATTTACTACGACTGCTGAAAGATATGATATCAGGGGTAACGGGAGAAAACGACGAGAGACTACTATTAGTTAACGATGCTTCGATGTCAAGAACCTTGTCCACGAAAAAATCGGCAAAACTGTTCGGCGAGACACTGTCCCGAGTCGTGCGGTGGAAGCTTCGGTGACACGGCGTTTCAAACTTTTAATGTACAAAATATTTTGAATAAAAGACCCGCCCCTTTTTATTGATATGTTATATGTAAATATATCTATGGCAGGTTACATAAAATAGACGGTGAAAAATGGCGTACTTTTCGAGACATTAGTGTCTTGGTATCTGTAGGATCATCTGCGCACGTTTACCAAATCGGATGATATTGCATATTAGATCTTTACGATATTTTGATAGGCAATAATTATAAATTTAGCTTACCTACCGTCCGCTTGTTCTTTACATTTAGCGTATTTAATCGAACGTCACTGTGCACTTGAATTGAACTACGTAATGACATATGCAAAAGTCTGCAGAGTGGTGGACTGAATTCAACACGGTATTTGGGGTTACTCGTAATGGGAGAACGCCGTTGATGATAATAAGTGAAGTAAAGCACATATTTTTACTCTGCAGTTATTCATAGCCAGCGAAGCTACCCACTAGGTTTTATGAACGTTTATGGTAGTAGTTCAGCGCAGATACAACTTCGACAGTCACATCTGACTCTTACATGCTGGACTGCATCTTTCATCCCATTCCATTTTGTTCCATTTCATTCCATTCCGTTGCATTCGGTTTCATTCCGTTCCATTTCATTTCATTCCATTCCATTTCATTCCATTTCTTTCCATAATTATCATTCAATTTCATTCCATTTCGTTCCATCCCGATTCTTTCCATTCCATTTCATTCCAGTTCATTGGGTATTTTACTATCATTGCTGTGTATGTATCTTTGTTTGGTAAAAGATCCATTGACCTAATACACATATCATTTGCATGATTATACGATAACATTGTAGTATGCTTTATTCGTGTAATTTGGCATGTGCGTTCTCTTAAGCTGAGTACACATCTGTAACAGAGCATGCAAGATACGTTTATTATATGCATACTGATCATCGTTATTTCCGTAGAAGGTATCGTTTTCTGAGTGTGGCAGGTGGCGACAGCGAGACAAATTAATCCGTCTTTTTTCGCGTGAATCAGCCGCCGACAGTTTTTTTATATGTTAAGCTCATGTGAGTAACTTTGTAGCGATATGGCTGGTCATATGGCGCCGCTGTCATCAATGATTGACAGTGACGGCAGGACGTCAATCACAAGTGACGAATCGAATGCCACGAAAGACAAATTTGTAAGATTACAGGTGAAAATGCGGAGAGTCAGTGTAGGATGTTTGGAAGTATTTTGGCGTAGACACGGGCGTGGATTTCAATGGATTTTGCGACTTCATCAGTTGATCAGCGGTTTGAACTTTGACACGATTCGAAGACGCGCAATTCCTTCTGACCCACAAGCGAGTGTCGCAACTTGGTTTGTCAAAGAGCCGAACGATTATGGGTCTTCTGCTTATACCGCTATGGCTGTTAATTGTTACCGATGCCGTTATCTTACCATTATCGTCGTCAATGTTGTCATCGTCACTGTCATCGTCGTCGTTAACTCTGCGGCTGCCGCACCCCATACGGCTAACTACCGCGACAGCAAATATAAAAAGCTGACCTAGCTTTTACAAAGTAAAAGAATTTCTTCCAGTAGCATCGGAATTACACATTATTGATTTCATATTATTCGTGTATATTGGGCCAATGCATAAAATTCCGTTTCAAGTATTAAGCTCAAATAAAATGTCATTCGTTCATTATTATAAGGAACTCATCACTAAATGTACTTAAAATATGAAAACTGTTGCTATATGGGTTGTCGTGTTAACTATACCGCAAAATACGAATGTAGACAGATATTGTGTTCAAGTAATCCCAGCTTCCCTATATTAAACATAGGCCCACTTTCCTCACATACTCTAGTCTGTTTCACTGACTTTATGGGTAAATTCCTTCTATTTTCCAAAAAGGGTGATTAGGTATATCAATAGATTAACAATTACATTACAGACTTAGGTAATAGAGTTATCATTGATGTTAAATATGCAGTTGACATCTAGGATAATAAGTACACGTTGATCAGATTAATATAATTACCTTACATATTTACGACATAAAATTCTTTAGATTGCCTATATATCATAATAAGATATAATATAATATATTTTATGTGTTTATAATATCATTTGTCTTGTCCATTAATTGCCACTACTATTGAATCCGGCGCGCACTGAAAGACACAACGTGCGTGTATAGTTGTGCATGTGACAAATGAAGATGTCATTATTATCGTCTCGCTATCTACAAGTGGCGCCACATGTCCGCCATGTTGACCTCGCTCACCGATCCTCGCTCGATACCAGAGGCGAAATCGTTGTTCCGCAGATGCATCATCGCGTACGCATACGTAGTTATAGTTGGTTGGCATGGGTTCATGGTGTCATCAACATGGCTAAACGCTCGCATATGGACATTTGTCTGCGACGCGACAAAATTACGTCGATTTTCCGACAATGACGAACGAATGCTTCAAGTTTCCGCTACTTTCATCATGTTTATTATATTTTTGTATATATTAAGTTTTTCTTGAATAATTCCTGGCGTGGCAATGTCATTTTTGTATTGTCCGAAAAAAACCTACGTTATTGTTATGAAATTTTACGAGAATTCATAAGTAAGCACGGAAATGTGACGTCGTTGTTCTTCTGATTTTATCTTAATGTTCCTGTATTACAGCGAGACTCCTCGAGATTTGCCCAATCATCAGTTCGTCATTGGTGGACCTCTCTTGCTTAGTGTCGCCCAATGATTCTCTCGCTTACTGTATTCTTACCCAATCGGACATTCATCTAATCGTTGTATTTCATCCAAATACTATACAATCCCTAGTAATCTCTGTTAGCCGACTATACGACTTTATAAATATAACATTTGTTTTTATTTTGTCTTATCTTTAATCTGTAGACACGTTATTTATTCTCCACACTCTATACTGATATATTCTATGAAAAATGCAGTATGTCATACATGACATTATCAAGGTATAGTTTATTAGTCAAGAGATGTCACCTTTCCTAATATGTATACATTAATTCTACAGCTTCATTTTAGGTCACCCGAGCATAGGCTCGGCGAGCTTATCTGATCGGGCTTCTCCCGTCATCCATCCGTTCGTCTGTCCGATGTTAAAATTTTCTTAAAAAATCTTCTTCTCAAGAGCCGCTCGTCGCAGAGCTTTGCCATTTGGCAGATATTTGGTTGGTCTCTTTTAGATTTGTTGTGCATATCAGGTCAAATGGAACCTTTCCTGATACTATTTAGGATTCGTCTTTAAATTGTAATTATAACTAAAATTAGTCAATCGTGTTGATCCAGATACTGAAATTGTATAATTGACTTACATAGATATGTTTGCTCAAGATGATGAGCATTGTTGTTCACTAATCATTGAAACTCTGCTATAAAATGATCATGCTATCAGCGATAATGATTTTAATTTTACAACTTTTATTGGCGCGCTCTTATACACTTTGTGGAATTGTATCGAATAAAAACCATGCGAATTGATTAATTCTCTCAAAGTTCTCATCAAAATGCTTTAGTTTTACGTAATGCTCAGATCTCATGCATATCCCAGCATTGACATGTCCATATTAAACCAATGCTTACAGGATAGCTACTATTTTTTACACAATACTAACAGTTATAAGCTGTGATATAAACTGTTGTGAGATTTTCATATAAACTTTATAAAGGGTTCTTTGATGACATCATTTTGTTATTTGAATACACTGAGTCACTGTTGGTTTATTTAATCTCATTCATTATTTAGTCAAGTTTTTATTTCTTTTTTTTTTAAATCTCGTATCATTCAGTCCTATTTGAAAATGTTATTCATGTTCCAGATGTGTTTTTCTGGCCTCCTTGTCCTTTTGTTTTAACATATGCATGAGTGTTTTAAGGCATGTATGGCCTTTTGTTTTAATATCCAAATGAGTGTTTTGAGGCCTGTTTTGCCCTTTGTCTTAATATCCAAAGTTTGGAGGCCTCTTTCCTCTAGCCTTTTCTTTTAATGTCTGCCTGAGTGTTTTAAGGCATGTATGGCCTTTTTGTTTTAATATCCGAATAAGTGTTTTGGGACATGTTTCACCTCTTGTTTGATAATATTCGAATAAGTGATTTGAGGCCCATTTGGCCTCTTGTTTTAAAGGTGTGTTTGGAGGCCTCTTTGACCTTTTCTTTATTTCTTCTTTTTTAGGCTATTTGTTTTTTATTTTTGCGACAGTTGTTTTTCTTAAGTTTTCATTTATATCACGCATCTTAAGTGCTTTTTTCTTTGTTTTTTTGTTTTTCTTGTTTACTTTTCCCCCGATAGTCAGGTGAGCGTCTTGAGGACTCTTTGGCCTCTCGTTCTAGATTAGAAACTAGAAGCGTTCTAATAATAATTATTCAATGAAATTAGTTTGATGTTCTTCAATAAGCGGTGGTCTCAATTTACACCGAAGAAATTTCTTCCGAATATTAAACTGTTAATATAGTATACATATGAAAATTATGGTAAAGAGGTGCCCAGAATGTTTCTTTAATCTAACATAAAATAATGAATTATACATGCATATTTATTGTGTAGAATTTATATATATATATAATGTAAAATATATTTAATAAGTAAAAGTTATTAGTTATACACGGGCATGTGTGTAAAGTTTACCCCTGATGTTGTAGCAAAAGTGACTGACCGTATCTAAAGTAGCTGTTTTTTGTTTCAGGACATAGCATCCTCTACATGGCTGTAATCAGTCACCAGTGACCACCCAGCTGTGTAATAAAAAACGCACAAGTCATATTTCACTACCAGATCAGAGGTACATGTGTAATGACCGCTCGTGCAAACGGCGATGGGTCTTGATACGCTCTGATAAAAACTCGAGCTTTTTCCACCAAATTTTCGCACCTTCCACGCCAGCGGCGCGCCAGTCGGTCTACTGTCTGTTCGGGTTTATAACCGACAAAATCTTCCGATCGCTTTCACGACTGCTTCGTTATCGTTTTATCTGCGAACGCTTTGCTATAAATTGACTCGGCAAAAGCACTGAGGAAATTAATAAAATCATGCCGTAGACCACATACATAAACGCTGCTTTATGACTTTATTTTAATTATTGTATAGTTGTCTTTTACAAGATTATAAATTAGAAATAAAACGCCCGTGAGATTTTATTCACCATGGCATCTCTAGGTGACCACGTATTGGATGAGAATTTGTAAATCGCTCTGAAGAGTACAACAAAAGAATTAATGTAAAGTCTAAGTAGTTATCGCCCATTAATTTACAGCACAATGCTTGATGAGTAAATTAAACCGAAGCATTTCAAAATTTTTCGTCAGAACGGTGGACGCGCAATCAAATGATCGGTAAGAAGTTTTTCTTTGGACGAGTGACGCTCGTTATACATACCCTCGATAAAATATACTGTGCAAATTGAACAAAATCATGGAATTCAGCCACAGGAAATCAAAACTAATAGTTCCCCCATTGCATCGGAGATGCGTGATTCAGAAGAACAAAGATGCAAAGGCGAATCGTTAGTTTAGTCTAACCCAAAATCTTCGTTATGTAAACTCACGGCGTCATTATTATGCGGATATTCAGTGAATATATCAAGTAATTTTATACACTATAGACTTGAGAAATCGATTATCTGTATTGAAAACCAGTGACCTGTAGCTACATATTAACATATGGAAGACAAACGGCTTATTGTACAATATTTTATGATAATCCGACGAATGAGTCGAATTCATAATTGAAATTAACTTAAACATTACTAAGCTTTTTGTATAACAACAGGAATTTTTATTAAGTACGCTCTAGATATTCAAATGTACAGAAATGTTGGAATGACTAGTTTATGAGTCACCGAAACCAAAATATTTATCTAAATTTACCGAGATATCTATTTTAGTTTTGGTTTGCAGTATAAAAATTGGTGGTGAATATATGACCATAATGTAGGTATATAGGTGGGTAGTCGCGTTAGTCTAATTGTTAGTAACTTAGGAGATAAAGGGCAACACCTTTTATATAGACTAACTGATTTATTGATCACAAGCTTTCGCATAAACACTATGCTTCATAGCCTGATCACCTGGTGAAACATAGTGTTTATGCGAAAGCTTGTGATCAATAAACCAGTTAGTATATATAAAAGGTGTTGCCCTTTATCTCCTAAGTATATGACCATAAGACCATTTTGCAGATGGTCCTCGTGGCAGAAAGTTCATATATTATTATGTCATTGCAAATTTTCATATCATCACATCAGTCCTAGTCGATGTCTCGTCGATAATTGTGAAGTAAATGTCATAAATTATTTAGAAAGAACACAGTAAGTAGTGGTAAAGTGTGCGACATTAGAAAAATTATATACCGGACCTTAAATTTGCTTGCGCAGCTGGCCATATGGCGGTTTACAACAAGTTATTTAAGAAGGAAGCTCTATAACAAGCTCCAATAGGCCATTCACGAATTCTCTTGCATATTAATTCGTGTTTCCACAAATAAATTTCACTGCTGCTTACTTATGGCTGAATTGACAAGAGCAACTGGGTTAAAGTACTTACCCTATGATAAAACACTAAAAGAATTAATATTGTCCGGAAATCTCACCCGTCTCCTGGTTGGAGGCACCCTACCAATTAAGCTATCCCGTCCATAATAATGTTATGTTTTCTCTACTTTTATAACTGCCAACTTCTGTCATGGCCGGTATTCAGTTAGGCTTACCACAGTCTCTCAAACATAAATAGTACATCAACGATCGACTGAATATGCCGAGTGCCTTGCAAATCCTCTATTATGGTATCTGGTGTTTCGCGTGTTGATAGTTCAGGACACAGAGATGCGATGCCGCGCGTGTGAATGTGTTTAGTAGTTGACGACTCGAAGATGTAGCTCCCATGTGTGTGTGTGTGTGTGTGTGTCTGTCCGTGCCTGTGCGAGTAATGCTTGAAGTAACTATACAGTGGTCGCGGCCTCTTCATTTTGGAAAAGGTTTATTTCATATTTATTGGAAGAGTTTTCAACAGTATTGTTTTTAAGTCTATGGTGAAAGCCCTACACCATCATTAGTCTTAATACCCTTTCTCTTTGATTTGATCCCATTCAGTCAGATTGAATTTACCGACTTTTCAGCTCAATGAAAATTACCGTTGAACTGTCTCGCTGGGTACAATCTTTGTCTCAGGTTTCTCTAATAATTCCATCTACTCCACCCTGGTATCAGAACGGATGGCAGTCCGATGTCCAATCTAATTCAAGTATGCACACTATAGTACGTAGACACGAAGACTGTTCCAACGTCTGAAATTTCCTGGCGCAGAATCTAGGTGAAATGGGAGAAACAGCCATTGATTTTACAGTTCTGGAAGATCTTTCGAATTACATTTATGGTTGCCAGTTCCAAATCAATGACAATAGGTTGCTGGGCGATATCAAGAACTAAGGGCATTGCCTTTGACACGCGCTTGTTGTAAACGTATGTCCCCTCAGTAATGTTTGGGGATGATAAGCAGTATGAGCAGTACAGAAACGTTGGCAAAGAATATGTGAATCTCGTAGAAAATTTGCAGACAGACTTCAGATGTTCTATTCCTGAACAACGTTTGATATTTGAATACCAGTTTTGTAAATTTTTCAAATCATACCAAATCATCATCATCGTCGTCATCGTCATCATCATCCTCCTCCTCATCATCATCATCAGTCCCACTGCGGGGCAAAGATCTCTCCCAATGTGCGCCTCGCGTCTCGTCCACGCTACGGTCCCTGTTGCTTGCACCAGCTCATCCCGCCATCACATTTTTGGTCTTCCGCGGTTTCTCATTCCATAGATCGGTTGCCATTCAGTTGTTAATCGAGTCCATCTTAAATCCTTAATGCTTGCCACATGTCCTGCCCATCTCCATTTACATTGCTTGGCTGATACAATGATGTCTCTGACTTTACTTTGTTGCCGAATCCCAACGTTTGTTTTTCTATCCCGTCTACCTCATAACAAATAACTCTACCTAATAAAGCGCAAATGCCGCAGAGCTTTAATTCATCTACGTATCATTGCCCCCCCCCCGTCAAATATCGCACCTCTGAGTGCTGGGTGTAAATGTGTCTCTTTCCCCCAAATATTTTCAAGGAAAACGCCGTAGCTACCGTGATATTTAAGGATATGTAGATGCAACGTCACGTGTCTGTAAATAGTTGAGAACGTCAACTTAAACGTTACCTGATTGTGTAATAGTCCCGCGCATAAAGATGCCTCCTGTGTATGCCTGTATAATGTGTGTGTATATGTGCGCGCGCGCGCCGTATTTTGGGACATGAGATGGGCGGGGGCGAGATTGGGAGCTAAATGGAAGGACGAGGTTGAGTGTTACTTAAGTAATGGTAACCAACATCAGTAGCCCTTTAATATTGATGACCTTATTATTCACGTATGAAATGTACAATAACGCACACATCTAAATAAACGCCAATATTGGCGCCGGTGATGCAGTGGGTCAAAGCGCGGTTGTCATGCCAAGAGTTGCAATTTCCTATCCGATTTTGCCTCGGCATCTGCGACACGATTCGAACCAAAATTTGAGAATCTAAAACAAATTGTGTTGATTTTGCCTGTTTATATTCCAAACATGGAAATCGCTATCGTTGTATGGGCACTGTCATCGGGGTACGTGTGTAAGTATGTATATATAGGCTGATTACCTAGGTAATCGTTGCGTGGGCCATCCTTTGCCCTATACAAACCTAGCCTATTAATGTGGTTATCGCGACAATTTCATTAGCCTCACTTATATCTTTGTATATCTATATCTTTATTGGATTCAATAGGCCTGAACCATATCAGGTTCATAGGCACACACTATACAGCAACGAAATACCAAACGTTAGAAGAAAATACAGTAATCTATATGGAAAGTAGGTATATATATATAAAATGAACATTATCTTATTAATAAATTGCAATTGATTTTCAACTATAATTCATATAGTACTTCATTATAGGGGGTGGGGGAAAACACCTATTATGAAAAACCCACCGAGTCTGGGCAGACAATTGACCTTTTACCATTCACGCCACTGGTTTCAAACGTAAACATACGGGCTGCACATGACTTGTGGCGTTTTTCGGGCTGAAAACGCCTTCAACCTCTGTGCACATGGGCGTCTGGGTAGCCCTTGCAGTGTGGTTGTGTTAGGGCTTTTTCTTGCTGACGTTTGCTGTGCTTTTATGTCGCCTACCTCCCCGCTATGTCGTCATCTCATTGTAAATAACCATTGACATTCCATAGACTTGGCGGGGAGTAGTATACTGGTTAGAGCGGGCATTGAACCAGGGACCTCTGAATTCAAAGTCAAACGCTCTAACCACAACTGCCCACCCGCCTCTTCGCGTCATCGGGGTAGAGTGAGTGGATTGATTTTGCGTATTAGCTAGAGATAACGTGTTTATTTGTTTGTTATGATTAATTTAATATTATTAATAGTTTGTTTTTAATTATTTCCCGTAATCTGGTTCGCGTTAGGTGCCATTATCAAACCGTCAGGCATTGTCGCTAAAACCGCAAGAGAAGTAAATTCGGCATTTATATACTACATTCGCAAGCCACTCGCGCAGCTTGGCAAATCACGATTTGCGAGGACTCACAGGGGATGGCAGCTCTATAACAGGCGCCGATAATCCACACACGTATTTACTTCACCAGTGGATATCAATTTGCGTTGCCACGAAGAAATTTCACCGGTACTTATTTAAATAAATAAAGAAATAATTAGGTTATTTCTATACCGCTCCGTTCCATGTAAAACATGCTCAAAGAGCGGTTCACGGTAAAAATAATTTATAGGTAACATAGACGTTGAACACTAAATAGGTAAAACAAGAGATAAAGTGAATAGATATGTTTTGAGACGTTGCTCGAGAGAAGAAAGACTACGAACAGTTCTAGTCTCATCTGGAAGATTTTCCCATAGAGTAGGACCTGTATAACGAAAGAAACGGCTGCTGCTAGTGGAAAGACATATTTACAGAAAATATTTGCGAACGTCCCTTTTATTACATTTATTTTCGGTTGGAGAAACAAATTTACGCGAATGTAAGCACCATGGGAAAATCTCAAGTTGATTGTTATTTGAACTCGTTACCTCTCGCATTACGCTAATTTCAGAGTATTAGATTCTATTATTGCATTTGTTTTAATTGACACACAAATATGGATAGAGAATGAAATATTTTACATGCGCAAAAACGTTATTTTTATATCACGTTTTTATATTGCGTTATTTTACATTAAGTTATTTTTATATTACGTCATTTTCATATTACATTATTTTTATATTTTTATATTACGTTATTTTTATATTATGTCATTTTCATCTTACATTATTTTCATATAACGTTATTTTTATATTACTTTATAGCGTAATACTTCGATCCTTCAATTATACTCAAAGACTTTTTTTTGCAAAATGCCAATAAATTATATATATACGTATATTAATTATCAAAAAATATAACAAGAAGAGAGTATCGGTAAATTACATTAAATAATATGTTTATTCTTCTATTTCAACTACAGTACATTTTACTTATTTATTTCAATACAGAGAAAATCTGAAAACCCCAGATAAAAGATTTATTTTTAATGAAGATCTTTATATCCAATTAAATTGTTTAAATAAAGTGTACTTTATAGCTTGGCTGTTAAACACACGTTATTTCAGAAAAACTCTGAATAGCCCAAGCTTGTAATGCAATGGTTAATCTATTTATACGAGTAAGTTATCTACAAGTATCCGCATGCACAGTATTCTTATTATGGGGAGCAATGTTAAGCAATTCAATGGGAAGAAATATTATCAAAAAAATGTCAGCCAATGCACATAGATTAGGAATAAAAATTAGTAGAAGAAAAGTACGATACGGAGGCGGTCGGAATGTAAGGACAACAGATTTTTCATTTTTGGTTGCGTTGTACAGAGATATTATCGATATATATCACATTAAATTGGAACGGAGAAGAAATCCACTCTTTTAATCCCAAAACTTTCTCGCTCAATTTTTTCTTGACCAAGTGTGATAAACAGAAGTCCCTATCTACTACAGTAACGGTCTATAAAGTTATACCTGCTACTGATGATTATGTATCGACTTTTCCCCTTTATAGTCCGGTCCTACACTTGGCTGTGACTGTATTTATTACGTGTATATGTCGTTATGGATTCCACATAATCGCCAAATGATGAATATGACATCCACTATTTCAAAATGAGTGTTACGTCTGGATTCCTATAGTGGGTAAATAGCGTTAGAAAAAAGTTGAAAAATATAGATTTTTCAATTTTGGTATTTAGCATTTTTGGATACCATGTACATTATTCTATCCATAAAAATAATAACATATGATATTATTAACAGAAAAACAGTATTTTAAATAAATTAAAGTTACGTATAGTTTTCTTATGTAAATTCTGTTACAAACCGAAGAAATACCGTTAACTTTGGTTGATATTCTGTGTTGAATGTGGTTTTGATTCAATGTCACAGAATATTTAATAATCTTTCTATTGATACCTCATTTTTCATATTTGATAGAGTATAAGATTGTGGTTGCTATGGACTTTTGTTTTTCTCCTTACATTAAACTTCAAACGCGTTTTTTTCCAGAATTTTGTTATGCGAACACTGTTTATGTCATTATCAATATCTCTGGAAGTAATATAGGTATTTTCATGATTTTGGTATCACTGGATTCCTAACTGTTTGTTGTATTACAGAAAGTAAAAATATGAAATATCTTAGATACCTACTTAAGACTCATTTTTACATGTTGAGTCACATATGATTTGTTTTTAACCACAAAGGAAAGACTTAAATCCGTGTCCAAAAAGTTAAACGTCGTATGCATGAGAACGCATTTTAAACCAATAAAACAAAACGCTGGTCGAACAGGAAACGCGAAGTGGATCATACAGGAAAATATAATAAATTATTGCATTTTATTATAGGTATTGTAATAGATCCCAGGAATTTTTTTTTCGAACCTAATACGATAGTTTTAAAACGAAAATCTAGACTCTATTTCAATTGTCACTAACTGTACGACTACTACCACATTTGTTTAGCGATCACTTCAGTTGTAATGCAAACCCTAATCAAAAGAGGATAGTAACTTTTGTAAGCGGAGGCGCAGATTATAGATACGTGATGTGATTCGAGAACCATAAGCGATGGGCATTCCAGATATTTTTTGTATTCTGTTTTTACCTACCCGCGCACACATGCTCTCTCTCTTACACACACACACACACACACAAGCACATTTTTGTAAAAATATTCAGAACTTTAACATAGAGGGTGGTGGCACAATGCAGCATAACTATTCTAATGTATTCCTAGTCTGTTTCCATAAAAACTATGACATTAAAGAGAATATTCGAATAACAGGAATAGATTAATTAATAACTATTAACAATGTTATTTTATTAATAGATACGATAATTACGGGCATGCGCATAGTCGAGTAATTTGCTTATTTTATAGGTTGAACGAATACCGCGAGTATATCTATGATACATTAACGAAAGTAATGTTTACCATGTGTAATATAGGGACGATAAGGACGACGGGCAAATTACATGCAACCTAGGGATGCGATTCAGTCAGTGCGCATGTTACTATATCCACGTAATATCATATTACAGACATCTTATACTTCATAATACGATGCATATCAACCCAAAGTCACCCGTTTCAATATAATTATCAAGTACTCGGGTCGTATACGCGGTAATATTTTTTGGCGACAAAATAATGTTTCGCTCGATATTTAGGAAAGGAACAGAACTAAAAAAAATTATTTTTCTAGATATTACGCAAGTTTTCATTAGACTGGTATTAATCTCGGAGTAACCAATATATATATATATAGTGCACAGTCCTAAGCAAACCTGGAGACACAAGGAAACTTTGCGTTTTAGTATCCAGGACATTAATATGTCACTTCACAGTATGAGTAAAATTAAAAAGAAATGAAATATTGATAAAACTTAGAGTAAATCAGTGTCATAAATTGTAGCTGACGGAGTTGGTGGCATACAACGACGGGCCTGGAAATGATTCGGAGGCCCACCAGGCCAATTATATATTTGTTTTTTTTTGCCGTCGCACAAAGGATGCTGGTGGGATGCCATCTGCGGTCAACTGATAGGCTGATTGTGGTAATCGCAGCCGGCGTAGGGGTCCACCGCTCGCTTATATAATGTCGGGATTAACGCGGGCCTATGTACATATCGCGATCTGATCTCATCATATCCACACAGGCCTTTGGCGGAGGCACAAAGACCAGAATAGTTGTAAGGTGCCTAAAGGGTTCGATTGTTTCTTTCAGTGTCACGTGTGCTTGTCGTATTTTGAATACACCCTATATACACACACATTTGAATGATATTAATTATCATATTGAATATTCTTTCAACGACGTACACAACACCATTATATACATCTATATTAGTAACGAATAAAACGGAATAATTAATAAATTAATCGAATTAATTTGGTGAAATGTAGGATGTTCACACGTGTGTTTCTGTACCTTGTAACTTGAACATCTGAAATGGTGGTATAATATGGCGAGGTCGACTGACATGTACTAAATACATAGTCGAATCATGTTAATAACTCAATGTCCGCTACACTGAATAGGATGGAAACAAACAACGGCAACCTGTGTAGATCTGAAGGAACTAGGATCTGGCGGCGTCGATAGTCTAGTAGCATTGACTTTTTTAATGCCGTGTCGACACAAGGCGGGCGTTGGGGAATATGGTACGACAGTTAGACGGTAATAAGCGGCGATTAAAATGGACATATCTGTAGATCTGTACATTGTCGCGTGTTACTGGGGGCTGTCGGATGATAGCCGCGCGGCAATACATCATGGATCTAATATACATTATACGTCCGATTATCGTACCATCGTGTCGACACACTGGCGTCGGCCTGCCGCGGGCTTCGCCGCAAAATACGCAATGTGAAAGTTGGCAAAGTAAAGACGTAATACGTAGTCGATGTATTATACCCTGTTCGATATTAATAACGCTACAGCAACATACAATAACGGCCATTTTGGGGGAATAGCATCGATATCCAACCGATACAATTATCAGGAATAGCCCCCTTGTTTTCATAGATGTATCTCACAGCAGCCTCTATTCAGTCGACCATGCTGGAACTATACATCAACGCGGTACTTGATAAAGTATGAAACATCGCTTGCTCGTCCTTTTTCAATTACACAGTTTATGAAATCAAGTATGGTGATGGAGATTATATTATTCTAATACCGAGATTAATGTATTCATGCATATCGCGGATCTTGTGGTGCTCCAATCACACTGCACATAAGGCTGGTAGGGAGGAATTCAGAGAAGACACTGGATGCCATAAAAATAACCTAACATTGCCGGACAGAGAGACAGGGTGTCTCACGAAATTATAGTAATTTTATACTAACTATTTATTTAAAATGATTAATATTTAATGTTTAGAACGAAGAATATTGCCTTTTTTGACTCACCATCTACATTCTCTGACGTAAACTGGTTTTTAACGTAGTTGACATTGTTAATGGCCACGTAGGCCGCCTTTAACAAAATTATTTCATTAAATTTAATTTTGAAAAAGCGCCGTGGCAAGTCGACGCCCCACAGTTCCTGTCCGTCTGCTCGATGTAAAGTACTATCGCCGCTACTACTTGTACTACGGGACAATACTCTCATAAACGGATGTGCAATTAATCGTTACTTTGTGGCTTGATTTTTCGTTATTCGAATGATATAAAAGATACAATCGGACTGTTACTTAATTGCGAAATGAAAATGAAGTGAAAAAATATTTGATTATTAAATGCAATTAAATTAATTTGCATTAATAGCATTACTGGCTAACACACTTTACATCAATAAATACACTTTTTAAAAACATCGATATGGCCTAAGCATCGTCAAAAAACACTCATATATATTAGCAGTAATTACAGACTTAGCAGAGTGTGCGACATACGTTAAGCTACCTGCTGGTATTTGGAATCAGTGGCCTGAATGGACGAGGGTCACCTTTCTGCCGAGACTAGTAGCTTTTCACGCACCGTTACCTCACCTTTAGCCCTTCCGTTAATCTGCTTGTATTAACCATAGGCTACCTTTGTAAAGGACCAATAAAGGACCCATACAACAGGGTAATCCACAGCCTGTCGTTATATACATAGATAATATACATATCGTACTGATTTTAAAATCCGACCGACTTCCGAAGTTGTACACCCAACTACATCAGCGGGAGGTGATAACGGGTTATGTACGGTGAGTGGATAGACCAACGACATCGACATCCGAAACGTTACCGCGTCAGAAGAATAAATCATCGTTAAAGCCTCAACGTATCAACATAAAGTTGGATAAAACTCGCTTACACTCTCTACTCCTGTCTTTCTACTGTATCCCCTCTTTCGCAGTCGACGAGAAAACGGACTGTTGTCAATGGGACTCGAGCAAGCGATTTTTTCCCCCGCCATGTTGAATAGGTGGATACATTATACTTCCTTCCGGTTTGCTACTGTTTACTCTGTTATCTACGAAACGTTCATATGTACATAATTGTATCTAAAATTGATCTGTATTACCTGGAGAGTGTTAAGTGTAAATTTTATATAATTTAGATAATTACATTATAGTCTGAAAGCGTTAGGCCATTGATTCATGTTAATTGTGCTTAAAAGCTCTACTAATAAGTACACTTTAAACAATTAAATTTCATTTCATTTCAAAATGTCTTTTCTCAAATTGAATTAATATCAAACAAAAAATAAAATTATGGTGCTGTGAACAGATACAAGATATGAATATTCTTAATTTTATCTAACAACCCAGTGACCACTCATACAAAATGGCCGCCACGGGGGAATAACCGACGCTGGCGAGCTCTATTCACTGACGTCACAGCTGCGTGGATGAAATCGATAAATGTATGAGTGTTATAACGACGAATGGATGGATTGATGATCGATAAGGTGGCGATCATTTCATCAATGAATGGATCGATCAATGTGTGATCACGCTGTATGTATACGGCCGACGGATACAAGCTGGCGACCTTATACGTATTCAATACATATTAGGATGACTGAACAGTCGAAATTGTTTCACTTTCATTGTGTCGTTACACATATATATATCGATATATCGATACAAAAACTCGTAATACTGTTACCTTTAAATACTGTGTATACTCGCCTATAAGACGGTTTTTTAATTTCAATCCTTAAAGTCTACTCCCGGTCTTACAGGCGGGTCAATAATAATAAAAAAATTCGGGCAGTAAAAATATACTGATACGTACCTTCAGACGTCTTTCTGTTTCATTCTCTTTTCAGTGAATGACTCCCAGTCGCAGAGTCGATATATATATCGATAGGCCTTATATTACTACAATAAAAAATATAATCAACACATTTTGCGTGTGTCACATTTAAAAGTCCATATACAACGTAGTGTAGACGATATTCACGACCAGTAACAGAACGTAATGATCGCACGGCTACCCCATGTTCTGCGGTAATTTTAATACCTTATTTTAATAGTCATTCATTATATTGATTTTATTACTAATGCCACATCATGCGCAATTTTAATCAGCGTGAATTTTATACATCTAATATTTTGAAAAAAAAAACAATTTATCCTTATGTTATTTTTATTCACCCATTGCATATGTTCTTATTATATTCATATTTTCTACTGTATATCTTCTTCACTATACTATGGTTATTGGTGTGTTTATTTTGTTGGTTAAATACAAAAAAATATTAAATTTAAAAAATCAGCAACTTATTGGTTTGTAAATGTTTATTGTTCCGTTAGGTCATCAAGCTGTGGTCTTGAGTTGTCTAAACATTTCCATTCACGACGTTCGTATGGGTGTTATAAACCATACATACAATGACTGTTATTACAGCGCCAAGTGCATAATTCTCCTTAATAGTGACATAATAACGGTCAGAGTGTGATGATCGCGCACACCTTGTAGCTACTTGACAATACCGATAATGTCAACGTGGCTTTGTACGAATGCAGGTTGTCAAGACGTATACGTCAAATGGTGAATTGGCGTATTTATGATGAAACGACGGCGTTACGTTTTGGAAGGACATGGTAGATTTAAAGCACGTACATAATGGGCGTAAACGAGTTGATCTGGAAAACACGGTGCAGTTGGCGCCAGTAGGATTAGGTTCTAAGTCCCGTATGTGATATACAATAAGGCCGATAACTGTCGCTGAAGGTGTTAACGGCATACTCACGCGAGTGATGTTGTTTGTGACGTACCTATATAACTACTATAATTATGTTTATACATGATTATGGCACAAAATTGTTTATGGCGTAGAATTTTGTCAGTGATCTCCAACTCTTCAAAAACAAAATGCTGGACTTAGGAATAATATACACTATTTCCTGCGACATATACCTGAAATCGATTTTCACGATAAATTCCATTATTGAATAAATGTAATTAAAATATCCCCCGAATCATTTGGATAGTGAATTTAGTAAATTGTGCGAAGACGATAATAATTACTGTATCAGCGTTACTAGGATGAACGAGTGTCGCTCGTCTTAATACGGTGGGTTAATTTTTGCTATGTTTTACTTCTCCACGCTATGCCATTTCAGTTGTACGAGTTTTGCGAAATGTATCAAGGATTTTGAGAATCCTTCCTAAGCTGAGTGGGGTACGCGATTAAGCCTCACGCCACGTCTCTGATTGGTCATTGGGTAATGAATATGCTTGAAACAACATGCGGTCTCATTGGTTGAACTAGCTAATTTTGATGTAAAAACTTGGCCACGCCCTCGTGTTTCGAGGAGTAGTGGGGACACATTAATTGGATAGTTACCAATGAAAACACATCTTGTAACATACAAGATCTCTATTAACAGAAACCTTATGAAATGAAATTTATTTGTTTAAAGTGTACTTATTAGCAGAGCTGTCAAATCCACTTTACATGAAACAATAGCCTAATGGTCTAAGACTATAATGTAATTACTTAAATTATAGAAAATTAACATCTAACAGTATACAGGTAATACAGATCAATCAGTGTTGATTAAACTTAGTATTGATACGACGTATACAGTATACATTAAAATTTTACATCTTTTTAATTGGTGCAACTCTTAAGTAATGCCATCTATCTCTACATAGATATGCCATATTGTAATATGTCATTACGCGAATGTGATTCGCAGCGCATTCATAGGGCAGTCACGAAGTAAACTGTTGAGTATGGCGCCGTCTGTTTTACACCTTCCAACTGACACCGCGCTCTATGTGCCAATACAGCGGTAGATATAGCGCAGCTGCCAGGTTGAAGCGTCTCGCAAGTCGAGGTGCGACCATCGCTCGTCGAGCTCGGTCTGTCACCAACCACGAAATACGACTAATAAGTTAGCTGCCATCTTAGTCAAGACTAGCAGGATCCTATCTCATATATTGCACCCAAGAAATTCTCTTTGTTGGTCTAAAATAACTAGGGTAACATATGGAGTGTCAACGCTTAAACTGGCGCCACACTACTGACGTGCTCTGACGCGCTCGACTGTTATATGATCAGATGTTATATGACGCTAATGTTATTGTTTATCTGTGTCTAAAGTACGATGTAACTATTTGATTATAAATAAAATTAATTGGCTCTACACAGGATTTTTGTACGAAACAGACATTTTAATATTGGTTGAGATGGAATTATGTGACGATTAGATTACTGTTCTGTCGGCATCACCTTCTTGACTAACGAATAATTAGGATAAAACCAGATTGATTGTAATATAGCTCTTCGACGTTGATTCTCATTAGTCGGAAAAATAATTAGGTGAAACACATAGTCGAGAGGAAGGGGATAGTCGAGAGGAAGGGGATAGTCGAGAGGAAGGGGATAGTCGAGAGGAAGGAGATAGTCGAGAGGAAGGGGATAGTCGAGAGGAAGGAGATAGTCGAGAGGAAGGGGATAGTCGAGAGGAAGGGGATAGTCGAGAGGAAGGGGATAGTCGAGAGGAGGGGATAGTCGAGAGGAAGCGGATGGTCGAGAGGAAGCGGATAGTCGAGAGGAATGGGATAGTCAAGTGGGTGGAGCGCGGTAGTCGTACCAAAAAGTTCGCGAGTTTGAAACCGCCCATCTTTTCTGCAATGATCCCCAAAAAGTTATTTATTCGCGATTGCTGGAGTAAACCCGTTTCTAAAACGCGTAGACGCTAGAAGTCATTTTACGGTTCATATGCGAGTATCTAGGGTATTGTATATGTCCTAAATAGTTGTCACAGAGTCATTGTTGACCGCATATCGGCTGCCCCTTAGGCTGATACTTGCAATCTATTAATTTTGTACCTTACGTTTTACCTTTAAGAATAATGTAGTCACGACCTGTATAATTGAACAGAAAATTGGAGTACTTTTGTAGTAAAGTTTCGAATACAAACAGAATATATATATATATATATATACATATATACTATATGCCTATGTAGAACGCGGCTGATAACTCAACTGACGTAATATTTCGCGACTAATAATTATTTATGTTAATGACGTACATAAAACCCAAATAGTCATTTTCACTGTCCAGACAAATGTCCAGTTTTCAACTTGCTACGGAGGGCCATATGCCAATAGCCTCATCCCGTACTTAGCGATTATTTTTCGAAAATGGGTGCGACTCAGTATAAAGGGGCGCAACTGCGTAGGACGGAATGGCACATGCACAATATTATTCTATGATATTGAACGACATTTCAAAAATCGATATACGTTATATGCGGTTTCTATCCAATAATTATAACGAATGTAGGTAGCAAGAATAAGACAATCCTTGTAGAGACGGTCCATTTGATGAAGTAGTTTAATAATTTGATGAAGTAGTTTAATAATTTGATGAAGTAGTTTAATAATTTGATGAAGTAGTTTAATAATTTGATGAAGTAG
>WURV02179200.1:0-13458 GCA_011762755.2 Epimenia babai
TGTGGAGCGTCTTAAAACCAAGACCCTGTGCGTTATGAAAAATGGCGATCAAATCCCTGTAAGCGATCTTGATAAGGTGTATTGAAACTGGTGTTGGCAAAAGGACACCATTCTATCGTTCGAGATTCAGCAAGGTCTCAAACGATTGTGAATTTCTGGTGCTTGTTAAGAGAACTCTCCCTAACCACAAAACCGCTCTAAATCAATTTATTTGAACCTCACATCAATAAACACCATACTCGCTTCATAATTAACGGTGAACAAATCTCTACCATATATTTTAGATATTTATATTATACAATTCAGTAATTGATTCTAATTACATATCATTTCTAAATAATATCATTTTAAGTATCACAAGCATTATTACTTCAAAGACCACCTTTGCTTCAAGGGAGAAACGCATGAATCAAATCCTGGAAAGAAGAACCATAAAGAATTGCTACCGATCCAAAGCACTTATTTTTAGTGCAGTATTAATTCTTGGCCTTTGTCAAATTGCTATTGCACAGAACCCGATTCCTCTATCACATATCAATCCCGTTTCTCCCGGATCATCAGAACCCGTTCAAATAAAACGCCCTACATCGGCAAAGACCAAACAGATTACATACACCCAGGAAGATCTGGCTGCCCGTGAAGCAGTTCTTCGCCAAAAAAGAACCGTCCGGCAAGCTGGAGAGGATCGCGAACAGGCCATCCTCAAAGTCTTACCATGGAAAGCTCAATACCATGACGAAGATAATCAGAGCAGCCCTTCCGGTTCTGATCAGCCAGGGTTTGGAACGGCCTTTCGATCAAACGGACTGCATGTGAACGATATTACCGGCGAAGTCCGCCTGGAGTTGCCCACTTTGGGTGACGGGGTTTTGATGATGGCTCCTTTTGCACGAAATTACCACAACCCCAACCAACTTGATTTCACTAATCAGGCAATAGGTCCATTTGGCTGGGGGACCGCTGGCATCGGCCCGGTCAATGATCGGCTCTGGGGTCATACCAGCTTTGATCAAGCCGGGAACACCATTGAGGGTTGGGGCTACTATGAATATTGGGAAAGTGGCGTCAAATCTTATTTTTACAAGGATCATTTATTCACTGATTGGGATCCGTCAGAACAACTTCCAGAGCTAAATGCGGATCCCAATGCGGGTCGTCACTATATTGACAAGCGTTTGAATCGCCTTGAGGTCTTTCCACCGGGACAGGAGTTCTCTTATGTCATCAGGAAAACCAACGGTATTGCCATTTATTTTCAAGAACACCCCATCCATACCAAACCGGTACCTTTCAAAATCACCTATCCCACGGGAAGCACGCTTTGGGTTGTTCACGAGAGAAACGATATTGACCCCACAACAGGATTGGAGCGCAGGCTTTTGTATCGGGATGATTACGGCCGGGAACTCATCGCATATTTTGAAGAGGGCGAAACCTTTATCTCTGTAGACGAAAAAGCTAGGTTCATCAAAAAAGTCGTCATGAAAGATCAGGCAAGCGCCGAGGAAACACTTTTGGGAACCTTTTATCGCGATGGGATTGATGACTTAATCGCGTTCGAAACACCCGAAGGCTACCGTACCGACCTGGAATGGCATCAAGTTTTCTATGACGGTAATTCTTTCAGGAGATCCGAACTCCATGCCGTCACGACAGCTCAAAATGGAACGATAGACATTGAATACGACTTTTTTGAAGGCGATAGCCCGAGCGGTGGAAGCCATGGCTTTCGAGAAGCTGTCCGTCGCGTCAAGAAGTTAAATTTCCACAATAAAATTAGAATTGACTACGACTATACCACTCATCATAAATACGAACTTGAGGATAATGTGGTGGTTAGTTATCCCTACGAGCGCGTGGTGGTCAAAGAGAGTTTCGAGGTCGATAGCCAGCAATCTATCAAGGAAACAACCAAGTACCATGCTGGGCTCTTGTTCCATTACGATATTGAGGAAGGAACCGCATCGTATAAGGCGGGGAATTACCATTCCGGAAGACCCTTCCACAAAGTAACCACCTATACGGCAAAATCCGGTGAGCGCTCCACCAAAACAGAATCCTGGGAGTGGAAACCCTTCCACGCCTGGACCAATCGAGACACTGCTCAGGAGAGTTCATGGCGACCCTCAAAGAACAGGAACTGGCGGCAACACCTTCATTGTGGCGCATGTGGACCACCCGTAACTCTCCAACGATACATCGGTGGGAATGGCTTTTGCCTCCCTCGTTTAAAAAAATACAGCTTTGAACAAGATGGTCAATGGACGGATATCGACTATGAGTACCGTTTCGATCACGATGAACTTACCCAAACCAATAGGGATTTTGACTTTCAAAACGAACTTCTGGCACCCTCAAAAATCACCAAGCGCCTGCGCTCTCACCCTGAAAATTATTGGGTCACGGAGTTGAGTTATCAAAAAATTGCTCAAATGGGATTACAACGCGATCAGCCATCTGGGGAATCCATTTACCGCCTGGATTTACTTACCGCCAAAACCACCACCGCCTATATCGACCTTCAAATGGCCGGCGTGAAACAAGAAACCTTTACGTATGACAGCAAGGGTCGCCGCCTGAGCTCCAAAACATTCTACGGTCCCGGCTCCCAAGATTTTCTTTCCTCGGAATACCAATATTATTCAGAACAAGAGGGGGGAGCGCGTTTCACGTCAAATTATCGTGGCAATCTCCTGAAAGCGATCTCGGGCACCGACCCAACTCGTGAAGTTTTAGATTACCATTTCGGGAAAGCGGCCACTGTGCGTTCCCCTATCGGTCCGGATATGCAAACGACCTATGATCTTTTGGGCAATGCAATAAGCATCACCGTCGACGGTATTACCACCCTTTTAGATTATGACCTTGATCAGCGATTAGTTAAGACGGACACAGAAGGAACGTTCCCTTTTAGAAAACAATACAGTGCTTCGAGTTGGTCCGGCCAAGGCGCTTTCACCATCGATTGGATTGATGATGGCGTGCGTCAACGGGGAAAAACGGTCAGTAGCTTTGACGCGCTTAACCGACCGTATCAAATTGATACCGACATCGATACAAGGGATAACCTAAAAGCGACTCAAAAAGCCTACTATTCCGATGGTTTGGATCGTGTGAGATTTATCCAACATGAAGATGGCTCCCAAACTTCGCAATTTTCTGATGCCTACGGCAGGATTCTTCGTGAAGAGCACAAAAAAAATGGGACGGTTTTGGAAACGCTATTTTATACCTATGAAACCTCTGCCAAAGGAGAGGTCACCGTCACTCGGCGGCGAGTTGACACTCAAAACCATGCGGACGTGTTGGTCAAACGTTACGATTTTCTTGGGAGAGAAATCTATGCGGCAACCAATCCTCCAAGCGCTTACCCTGCTGACCTGGATACAACCGGGGATTATCTTCTCGGCGGCCATACGGATATAGATTATGACTTTGATCCTACTACCCGGATAACCCAAACGACGATTTCACCCTATGGCACAACCCGTTCCCAAGAGAAACGCATCACGTGGAAGGATGCTCTTGGCAGAACGGTCAAAACAAAGGACCCTGAATATCAAAAAGATAACAATTCGATGTATCACTATTTTGAATACAACCATGCGAACCTACTCGCATTCGAATCCCTTGAGAATCAACAGCGCAACACCACGCTCTTCAAACACCGCTATACCTATGATGCTTTGAATCGGTTAACTGGGAAAGATTCTTGGGTCAACGGTCAATGGGTATCCTTGGCTACCTGGACATACGATCCTGAGAGAAACACCTTGGTCAGAGCCGAAGCCTTTGGGCAAGGAGACCAACCAGTCATCTCACAATTGAGTGGCTTTGATGCGCAAAATCGCGCCACCCAGTTTTCTACATCCGTATCCATACCTGCCGGGCCCAACCAAGCCTACATTCATGTTGAAAAGGATACGTCACAAGTCGAGCTGTTTTGGCCCGCTGTTGGCTTTGGCGATGCAACCAACCAATTCAATATACGCATTCGTCCCACTGCATTCTTGGAAGAAACAAATCCAGATTGGGACCTGGTTTTTGCAAATATTCCTTCCCGCGACGGGGAAAACTCGATCCGCATCACCCGACAAACCCTTTTGGCAAAAATTCAAAGCCAATTGTCGGGAACGCTAAAAGACACCTGGATCAGCTATGTGCTTCCTCAAGGCAACAGCGAATTGGTTACGCCCGATGTCTCTTTCTCCTGGCAGGTTCAGGCCATTCATCCCAAAACACTCAATGTCAGTGAAAGTACCCGATGGTTGCGCTTCAATCCCTTACCGGATTTGACCATGAACAGCGTTTCGGCAACCCAAGTCTTCAACCGCCCGGATCACAACTACCTACTCGATTTCACAACTGTCAATTTGGGTGAATATCCAAGTGCAGCGACCCAGATCCGCATCACCTTGGCGGCAACGCCAACCGGAGATAATGCCCTTTTAATTCGGGATAATCTAGACCTGCCCGCGCTAGCTGTGGGGTTTGGCGCTACCTATGCCGAACAAACACTGATCCTTCCAGAAGATCGTTTGATCGATGAGACCACCGGCTTACCCGTTCGAAACTATTTGATTTTCGAAGTAGATACGCATGACATTGTTAAAGAAGGCGGTCGCGAGAACAACAACCGCAAAGTGTTCTTTTTAGGCACAGGCGGTTCTCTCGACGATACCAAACCGGATTTACAAGTCAGGAATATGGACCATATTTACATCTACACTGGCGGTGGTAGCTGGAATGCCTATGGGGTTTGGGACATTCTCAATTCGACCCATGCCATCAACGGTTTAACGGCACCGCCATCAACCACCCAGGTCTATTTATCCGATCAGAACTATTTGGGTCATGCCAGCGAGGAAGCGATGGGAAGGGTGAACACACCATTGCTGGGTCGCAATAGTTTGGTGACCCAGGCGCAATTCCTTTATACAACCCAGAGCGTCTACCAGGTACCTCAGAAATTCCTCCTGGTGGAGGCTGATCAAGAAAACGATGTCTCCCCCGAAGGCAATGAAACCAACAACCTCAGCCATTTCACCCTTGCCGGGCTGGACGGCAGCGGACCGGACCTCGTGCTGGCAGCGGTTCGCCATGAAGGCTATGAATCTGCTTCCGCCACCATCGACGGCTTCGAGGTCAAGGTGCAAAATCGCGGGAGTTGGGTATCGGACACCTGTACCATTCGCCTTTATTTTTCCAATAACCACAGCACTTATGATCCGGAAGACGTCATTGACTATGCGGATATCCAGGTACCGAAATTGGTGCCAGGTGAAATATCAACCTTCATTCCAGGAATCGCTACCAAGCTCTATGTGCCTGGCGAGTTTCAAGTCGGTAACAATGTTGTGTTTGTCGTCATTGATCCTGACAACGAAGTAGCTGAGGGACCGAATGAACCGAATCTCGGAGAAAATAACAATGTAAGAACGGTTCCTTTCGAAGGATTTTCTGACCTTCAACTGGAAACGGTTCAAATGAATTATGCCGACAGGAGCCTTGTGTTTGAAATTTCCAACCAAGGCAATACCTTCAGTCCAGCGAATCGCGTCAACTTCTATTCCGATCCCGGTGTGGGTGAATTTTCACTGCCAGGGCCATCCCTGGAGGCTCAACTCGCCATTCCCGCCATCGCTCCGGGCGAAACAATCATCCTGAATTCGCCTTCGGATTGGCAAGTACCACTTTCAACCAACGATCAAACCCTTTGGGTATTTGTTGATCCATACAATGAAATTTTGGAACTCGATGAGAATAATAATGCCATGGGCATCCCTATCCCGGCCTCAAGCCCCGATGGACCCCAACCGGATCTGTTTCCCACAATCCACCAAGGTCGCGGCGGTTGGGTTTTCTTAGGGTACGGCAATAGCCAAGCAACAAGTACCGCCACGCCCTGGCTATTCCGGGTGGTGTTGTCCAAAGATCCCCAACTCGATGAGACGGATCAAGTCTTGTGGCAGGTGGACCCTTACCAAACCTTCAACGAATTTATCCCTGGGATCGATGGGGAAGCGGTTGTTGATCGGGTTTTTACCTGGAATCAATACGAATGGTATGTGGATATGCTCGCCAGGTTGGAAGATCCAATCGCGTGTCCCACAGGATGTCCCGAGTTAAATGGCTATGTCGGTTTGGGCGATGTCTATATCATTGCAAGCGTCGATCACCTCAATGGCATCCCCGAATCGCCTGAAGGTGAGACCAATAACGCTTTGGTGAAACACATCCGAACCTATTGGGATTGGCAAACACCGAATCGGGTTTGGGAACCTCCTTATTGGGACCAAGGTTCAAGCGGCAAAACCCTTTCCCATTCAAAACCACCGATGAAAGCAAAGTCGCTATTGCCCTCTCCAAAAGCAAAACCCGGTGGTACCAGCCGCACCAGTCTTTCTCTACCTGTGTTTCAAATGAACCAGTTTACGAGCCTTGCAGAGAACACTTATGAAATTCAATTTCAACTTCACAACCCGGGCAACAACCCGATAACCATCAAAAACCTCTCCTTTTTCTTGGAAAAAGACTTGGAATTAGGATTGGCAGGGGAACATCGTCTTATTTATACCGAAGCGGTTAGTCAAAAAGGACCGAATCTTTCCGGGGGATCGACGGCCCATACAGACCGGATCACGACTCTGGAACCAGGGCAAACCTTGGCTTTAAGCCAGATCCTCTCTTACCCCCAGCACATCGATAAAACGCAATTCTCTCTATCTCTCTATACGGATTCTGCTTGGCGGGGAACGCAGGGACTAACCACCCACGCGACCTGGAACGGTATCACCGAATACCTGGATTTCACCCCAGCGCAAAGGATCACCCATCTGCCCCAAACCGTTTTGTATAAAGGAGCCAAACCATGATCGTCCGAATTCTCATCTGCACGCTTTTCACATCTATCGCCTTCGCCCAGACGTATCATGCTTCCATCGAGGTAACTTATGATGGCTTTGGGAATCTTGAGACACTCGTCTTCCCACCCTATAAAAACGGCATGTCCGGCTCGGTTGCCACCTTTGAGTATGACTCGGAAATGCAAATGCCCACGCAGGGATTATTCAAGGTTGGCACTGCCAACGGTGCAGCTGCAACGGAAACTTTCCTGCGGGATGTTGTATTTTCGGAATCCGGAAAACCTCGGCAAGCACTGGCTCAACAAGATGTCAGCATCGATTGGCAATACAATGATTTACAACGATTGAGCCAACACAAGATTCACCAAAACGGACTGACCCATTACCACATGGGAACCCAAGGCATTGAATACGGGGAATTTGGCAACATATTGTCCTACCAATTATCCTCGATGGGTCGGGAATATCCGGTCAACTTCACCTATACGGACCAAGGCAGCTTGAGCAGTATGGAAATGGACTATTCTCAAGTTGAATACCATTACGACAAGTTCGGTAACCTTACTAACTCAACCGAGCTCTCCGCCAATAACCTGTATATGGAATCCAGGAATTTAGGGGCTTACAATTACCAAAACAGACCTGTATCTTCAAATACTCAATATGACGATTTGGGAAGGCTGATTGGGGATGAAGAAAACACGTATCACTATCGCCAAGATCTTCGCTTGGGTTGTATCAAAAATAGGAAAGGCTGGGTTGAGGCAAGCTATAAGTACGATACCGATGGCATTCGCGTAGCCAAAATGGAGCATGACCTTACGACAGTTACAATGACAGGTGGCACATCACCGATGTATGAAACGGTCTACCAAGAAAGTGAACAGAAGGCCCGTATTGAACGAATTCCCTCGGCAGGTTTCAGTTTTATCAACCACTATTCCGGTGATGAGATCGTTTCCAATACCCGAAAATACGAGTACCAGGATTATCTGGGTTCTACGGTGCATTCCATGGTGGATGCCGACCAAGTGGAGAGCATTGTTTATTCACCCTTCGGTGTCCAAATCCATGAAACCGGTTCGTTGAAAACGGGCCTCAATGGCTTTACAGGCCACCAAAATGACAGCCCGGAATGGACCTATATGAAGGCCCGCTATTACTCCAATGAGCTGGCGAGATTTACCACGCCGGACCCCGCGCGGGATATGGATACGGCCATGCCGGCCAGCATGAATTTGTACCAATACGTCCGAAATAACCCCATCAATTTCATCGATCCCACCGGTCTCAAAAGTGAAGAAGACGATGATGAAGGGGAGGATGAAGGAACGGATACCGATGGAGGCCAAGAACAGGATTGGGATGCCATGCCTGCTGATTTGACTGCGAGTGATTGGGATGCCATGCCTGCTGATTTGACTGTGAGGGCGATAGCCCCGCGATTGGAGCCAGCACGTAACAGGAGTATTACATACCTCGAATTAATGCAGGTGAGAGTTCAAAAGAAATACACCGATGAGGATTGGAAAAAATTGTACTCCAATGATGCGTGGTACAATGCTCGATGGACCAACTACATTGAAGCCTTCGTATACGGATTTACAAATAACGGTGCTGCAATTGTCTCACCAATAAATTTTGCAGATGCTTATTGGAAAATTGCATATAGGAGTCCTAAGCATACTTTCAATCCTTTTTATGGTTTAATGCATGAAGACAAAAATAGTATTATTGGCACACGAGATTACTATTCGAAGAACTATTCTGGCTTCTATTTCTTTGGAGCGTTGGTTGCAAGAGGGCCACTAGTCTATAAAGGATATCGTGCTCTTAAAGATTCACTTTAAGAAGGAATGATTATAATGAGAGTTTTAAAGATAGTAAAAAAGGTAAATGTTAGAAATCATATTAAACCAATTCTATGTCCACTATTGCTTTGTTAAAGATTTTTTTAACCTACTCCCCCCCAATTTTCCAGGAGTGCACAATCATGAAGATCGATTTTAAAAAAGACATGAAAAACTTGTTCGCGCCTTCATCAAAAAAACCTTCTATTGTTGAAGTCCCCGCGATGGCTTTTCTCATGATCGATGGTGCCGGGGATCCCAATGGCAACCCGGCTTATGAGGCGGCTGTTGCAACGCTTTATCCCATGGCCTATGGTCTGAAGTTCCTTTCCAAAAAAAGCCTTGGACGGGATTATGTCGTACCGCCGCTCGAAGGTCTTTGGTGGACCGACCGGCCCGAGGATGCGACGGATCGGGCGGCATGGCATTGGACGGCCATGATCATGCAACCCTCCTGGATTGATGATGCTTTGGTTGCCCAAGCTCGGGAATCGGTGCAAAAGAAAAAGAATCCCCCGGCACTGGATAAGCT
Organism: Epimenia babai; assembly: GCA_011762755.2. NCBI lineage: Eukaryota > Metazoa > Mollusca > Solenogastres > Cavibelonia > Epimeniidae > Epimenia > Epimenia babai. The sequence continues at coordinate 9,249 of WURV02179200.1, forward strand.
GCGTTTGGGCCATCTAGAGGAGGGCCTCTCGGCACAAATTCTCCACAAGGGTCCCTATGCCGATGAAGGTCCGACCATTGAATGTTTGCACCGTTTCATCGAGGAACGGGGTTACCGGATGCGAGGGAAACACCACGAAATTTACCTCAATGATCCGCGCCGTACCGTACCGGAGAAGTTGAAAACGATTATCCGCCAACCCATAACACCGATCAGTCCATAAGAGTCGATTCAAAACGAGTTCATCACCTTTTAGCGTTCTTAGTATCCCCAACCAAGGACTTCTTACCACGCTTATTAGGAATTCTAAAAGGGAGTGGACTTGCTCTCGGGCCGAGGCATGGCTTCCGAGAGTGGGGGCTGGTGGTGTCCCGCCGCCAGCCCTCCCTTACATAATCCATATAAGCGTCATTCACGAAATCGTTACGTCATCCCATGAATACCCAAAAATCAAAAACACCACGCTGCCGTGTAAAAGGTTCTCCTGGTCTGCCATCTTTGACCCGAAAGGTCTGCTCATGACACCAAGAAAATTACTTCTCATTCTATTAGTAGGGCTCACTTCAGGCGGTGCCATTTTTGGCCAAACCCAATCCTCGATGATTGAACCTCTTCAAGAAAACAAGCAACGCACGCTTGGCGAGAGTTTCATTGAGGTTCAAACGACCGTCAATTCTCGCTATATTCGCGGCAATTGTGAAAGGGCTGGTTTCATGAGGTTTTTGGTACATCCAACCGATATGCCGGAAGCAAATCCTCAAGCACCGCTCTATATTCGCGTTCAGCTCACCCTTAACGCCAAACTTTGTGAGACCTTGGTTTGGCGCCATGAATCCAACCAGGATCCCCTTACATCCCTGCCCATTTTCCTACCCATGAGAGCAGCCTTTGACGCGCCAGCCAACGCCGTGGTTGCCCCAACCGATACCATGAGCATCGTTCGCTGGAAAAAAGGCGAAGACCAAATTTGGTTGAAGGTTCAAAGATCGCCTTCTTTTTGGGTCCAAAATGGTTATGAAGGAACTGTCTCCTGGTCTCTCGGTATCAGCGCCCGAACTTCCTGGGAGCAAAACCGTGATACTTTTGCTAACGGTTTGGCCAACCTGCCTTCAGCAACTCGTTTTCCCATGGACCTCGATCAAAATAGCGCTGTTTCAACACTTCTTTGCCTGGATCTCAGACAATCTACTTTGGAGCCCCATATTCCAGGGGTTACCGAAGGCCTCGTTTCCATTCCAGGACTCTTCGATATTCAAACCCAGGCTGTTGAAGATGCTCTCACATCCGATTTAATTGTTCCAGGCTTATCCATTGAGAATGCCTTTAGCGGTGATGGTCTCATTGCTATTGGCTTTGACTTGACCTGTTTTCGGGAGCAAACGCCGCCTCCTGAACCCCAAATTCTATCGCTTTGCCCAGAAAACCGAGACCCAAATACCTCTGGGCTGGTTAAGCTCAGTTCCGGCTCTCGCCAAATTGAGGTCGATTGCAACCCTGATTTTGGGCCTTATCCCGGTTCCAAATTGCAGTTGCGAACCCAACCAGGAGCCTCTTACGGATTTCGGGTACTTACCAATAAAGAAGGGGATCCCATGATTTCAAGTGAGGATCCCAGTAAAGTCCTTCTCGACCCTGACAGCATTGTTTTTTTGAATCAACCCCAAAGCCCACCTATCGGCTCTCTGGAAAATCTGGTCCAGATCCCAACAGGTGAATACCTTTGCAGCGATGCCGAGTCAGCTTATTTAGGTTTGGGAGACAGTGGTGTTGAGATCGGTTTTACATGCTCTGTATGGGGCCGAATTGGTGGACCAACAGACCAAATAAGGATTCAGCAAGCATTTCTTTCTATTTTCCTAGATCCTAGTTTCATCATCGATACAGCACCCTTCGATGGCCACAACGATGCTGAAGGTACGGATCAATGGCGAGACTGCCAATCTTCCTTCATTCAAGAGGCATTTGACGATTGGTACATCGGTGAATTTCTAGCTTGTGACCTCTGTGAGTGTGCTGGGGATCTGAACTGTGATTTCCAGATTGATTTAACCGATTTGCATTTACTCCTGAACCAAGTCTTTATGAAGGGCGATCTTGGCGACCTCAATGGAGACATGAGCGTCGACATCCGCGACCTCATCATCCTGACCAATGCCATTGGCAGTTGTTTGCGCTGATATGGAAGGAATCTTTACTTCATCAAATTACCAAGCAGGCACCATGGCTCCGATCCAACCGAGAAACCTACTGGAAAGAGAACGGACGCCTCTGCGGCGGCACCATCGATCTTGAACGTCCTCGCCATAGCCCTATAATCCAACCACTTCCCCAAAGAAACTACGACTCTAAGAAATCTTTTATCCATTTCACCCATCTACCAACACCATTCAGCACAAAATGAGCTGAGGATATTGTTTGGTTTTGAGCGTCAAGTAAACCTGGCGAGACGGATCATTGTCTATATTCAGATACCATCACAACAACATATCGCCCCTAAAGGTTGGTGCTTGATGATCATTTTGCAAGTGGGCCCTTTTGAGTACAATCCGACGACTGGAACCCTTGTCAAAGACGGTGAGGAACAGGTGCTTCGTCACCAAGTGAATCTTCTGTTGAAGATGTTCGTGGAAAACGAAGGCGTCTTGCTCAGTCGTGAGGATCTCATGGCTAGGATTTGGCCTCAAAACCACGTAGAGACCAATACCTTCTTCCAATGCATGAATCATTTGCGCAAAGCCCTTGGTGAAACTTCCGGTGATCCGACATTCATTAAGAACTATCCTCGCAAGGGCTATGTTTGGATGCGTCAGGTCAAAGCGCCGCCCAGAAAAAAGATCCGGGACATCCCTTTCCGGGTAAAGCTCGGTCTAACAGCTGCCCTCATCCTTGCCGGCATGGTGTTCCTGTGGTCACGACAAACAGGATCATCCAAGTCGCAGGCGATGCCCCCCATAGAAAACAGCCTTCTTCAGGCTCCAAAGGCAACCGCCTTGCCTGTAGGAGAAGCGGTCCCTGCGGTGTTTAACCCAACCTCAAGGGAGCCTTTATCCTCAGAGCAGGATGAACCTTTGGATTTAAACCTTGGCCGGCGTATGGCCGGCATGGGCGGCGATTACGCTCAGCACTTCGCCTTGGCTAAGTTTTCCTTCGAGCGCGGTGACCCGCTTGCCTGCGAGCGCATCTTGTCTCAGCTATTGGCGCGGGCAACCGAAGCGAACTTTATTCATGCCAAGGCCATGGCGCTGCTCTCTCTGGGGAAAGTCTCCCGCTTTCGTCAACCGATGGTTGCCAAGCAATACCTCAGCGAGGCCAAGACACATTATTTCAACCTGGGCGATCAGAAAAAATTCAGCGAAGCGACCTATTTTTTAATCCTGATCCATTTGGAAATCGGTGAATGGGAGCCTGCCAGAACCCTATTGCAGCAGGATCTGAAACCCAAAGGTCGTCGCAATGGCCATCAACGTCAATACTTCGTGCTCGCCAGCGCCCTACTCCAACTAAAAACAGGGGAGGTGGATACCGCCCAACACATCCTTGATCGCGGCAAAAACAACATCATGAATCGGCGGCTTAATAAATTGACCCTGCAGTTGGGGCTGCTCGAAGCAGCCATCTCTATGACACAAGGCCAATATGATCAGGCCATCCGACTCAACCAACAGGTCATCTCTCAGGCCGAGGACATCGGACAACCTTTTATCCGGCTCCAAGCCCTGTGGATGGTGAGCCAGGCAGAGGCCCTTTCCCAGAATCCGGAGAGCGCGAAACAGCACTTCACCCAGCTGAATGAAGCGGCCAAGCTTTTTGAGATGAATTTCTTCCTGGCCAAAACCACTTGGACCCAGAAGCAATTTGAACCGAACCAGCTGACCCAAGATTTTCGCCCCGAATCGGACCATCAACTTCTGATTGAACGCCTGGTCATGGCTGCCGGAGGTGACTCGTTAGCCACAACGACCCAGCTCTTTAATTTATAGCCTTCAAACGCCAGACTTCAGACAAACCTCATGTTTCCAACACTTTAAAGTTCATTTAAGTGAAATTTAAGCATGACTTAAGTAGTCTGCTCACATCTGAAAACTTATGCTCCTGGTATCGCCAAGACCTTTATGGCACTGACTCACCAGGAGGCATTTATGTACCCGACTTTTCCATGGAAATGGCTATGTTGCTTATTGATTTTGATCGGTAATCAGGCCCATTCCCA
>WURV02179211.1:0-13457 GCA_011762755.2 Epimenia babai
CATTTCCATTTCCATTTCCATTTCCATTTCCATTTCCATTTCCATTTCCATTTCCATTTCCATTTCCATTTCCATTTCCATTTTCATTTTCATTTTCATTTTCATTTTCATTTTCATTTTCATTTTCATTTCCTCATTAATATTATTGTCTAGCTATCTAATATTATTGCATAATCTGTGTCCATTATCTGATCTTACCACAGACTATCTCATGCATATCGTCTGTGTTATTTATTGCCATCAAATATTTATCATATGTTATTATCTCATCCTGTTACAAATTATCTATCAACTATCATCCATATTATTGTTTGTCCAATCCTTCCACTGACTAACATTCATCATCAATATTGTTATACATATTAACACAATATATTACCAATATAATATCAAGTAATACTCATATGAATTTTTCAGACTCTGTGACTAACTTATGAAATGATTATATGTAAATATTTTATAGTAATAAAAATAAAAGAATTTTAGAATTTTAGTTATCTTTATTACGTTATGTACTCAGAATCAGTCCGAAATGACAACCTGTCTGTGTAGCATCATCGGTACATACCTAATAACGAATAACCCTAAAAAAACTAGATACAGCATTGCTTGTTTCATTTTTGACATTTGCTTTAAATACGAACTTCACCAGCATAAATTGTGGCTTATAGCAAGTGAGATCATAATGTAAACACAGAAAAACTTTCTTAAAAATTTGTATTTCGATATAATTTTTTTGGTTTAATCAGTGTTATGTTATGAATATTTTGTAATAACAAGCCTTTTAAAAGGTTTTTCCCTAATCATAGTAAATTTAGCTATGTATCCCGTATCTATATGCGTGACTTATTTATATATCCTAGTTATTTATAGTTCATTATTTATTAAACAATATATGCCGAATATTGTTATATGTACATTGATACATATCTTGATATGTACGCAACGCAATAAAAATGATACTTTAACTCATGTATGCTGTGGTTTCAGCTTTAAGCAAACTTAAGTCACAATGAATTATTAACTAAAAATTATACTTTTGATCGTGTATGCTCAAGGTTCAGCTTTGAGTTAACCTAAGTCACAATGAATTATTAACTAAAAATGATACTTTTGCTCGTGTATGCTATGGTTCAGCTTTAACTTAACTTAAGTCAAGATGAATTATTAACTTGCAATTGCAGCATGAGTAGCCCGCACATTATCACTGGCTGTGGGATGTATTGACCGGTTTGGGCAATATACCTGGATATTTCATTATTGCAAGTACACCTTTCACGCGACAATTCGCGACCTTCATTAAATGCTCCACAATTGCACCAACAATATTGCTCACCATCCATAACAATGAACAAGATTCTGAATGGCGTTTGGAATAACCAGTTTTATGTTCCCTGCATACAGGTATTCCCGCTGAATGATTCGATAATCCAGCGCTTAGCAATATTGGATACGGCCAGATGAATTACCTCGAGGGAGAAAAAGTGATACTAATCTATAAAAAATTAATAGAAAAATAAATTCACCCAATATATTTCTATGTTTTTTCAAGTATGTAATACAACAAGTGAAAAACACTCATTCTAAATTCAATCATATAAATGTATGTCCAGACATCATATAGATTATGATATTTGAGCTCTAGGTGCATTTGCTGTTGAAAGGCCTAACGTAATAATACAGTTGACAAGTGAAACAATCTACAGCAGTTTCAACTGCTTTAGTCAACTCGATACAAAAGAAAATGATTCGGTGAGCGCACATTTCATGTAATGGGACCCAAGTTATTCAACAGCCTGCCTGCAGATATCAGAGTCATATCATCACTTAATTTCTTCAAGAACAAGCTCAAGTCTTACCTTTTTACTAAAGCATTTTAATTAGGTTATTCTTCTATCTCATAATTTTATCGTTACCCTACAAGATGTTTATTTCGGTGCATTTTAAATTCATAATTTACAATGATTTGTCAAATATTTTACTACGATTTTTAATCTATAATCATATCATGGTAGTCTGCTATACTGCTTAACTGTTTTTCGCAGTTTTTTTATCTTCTCTCCCCTCCTCATTTTAGTCACCACTATTTATTATAAAGTGTCACTGACACTGTCACTGACAGTGCCTATCATAATACATTATGAGAAGCACTATAGATCAATAAGTTTCATTTCATTTCATTTCAACTTAGTCATAAGTACCAGTAAAACAGTAAAATTTATTTAAGGTAATATATTATACGTACTGCAATTACAAAATTGTGGGACTTGCTCACGTCTGTTAAAGAGTTACCTTCCCCAGTGATGTGGACATTATCAGTGGACACTCTGTTGATGTATAGAAGATTTGACAACTCATATTAATTTTATATCAACAATTTTATTTTGAATCATAAAAAGGCGTGGTTTTGGTGCTAATTTATAATTGAATGTCAGTCGCATTTTTGCCTTGTTAGGATATAATCTTTAAGATACATAATGATCCATTTCACGGCAAATCTTTCTCAGTATTCAAGCACAAAAATCTTGCTCATTTCCTATTGTGGAAGGCGCAAGAATGATCAACGGTGTGTGCTGGTTCGAACTCACAACCTCTTGCATGAAAAGCAGTACCTTTAGCCACCGCATGACAGACGAGACATCGTATGTCTTTCACTATGACTATAGAATGTAGTCGATAACTATCAGACACCATATGTACAACAACAACAAACATTTGCGCTTGATACACAACCATTTAAACGCCGAATCGTATTAGGATAAATAACGTTTGATGTCACTGGTTTTCCCAAATCCAGTTATTGACCGGTCATTGTGTTTTGCGTTGTCGATTGATTCGGGCGTCCCTAGTTAAACAGGATTACCGGCGCTGATACGGGAGTCTTTGATCTATTATCAACATAAACAACGAGCGTCATTATTCGGCGTAGTTTATTCGAGATATATGCACCATTATTAACTCATAACGTAATGTAGCGCGACGTGCCCGTCACGTTCTGCGAGTATCAATTAGAAATGCGTGGAGTGTAAAATGAGATAATTTTTATGGCTTCTATGCACAGTTTCGAATAATGTCCTATATGCCATTGATCTTTTTTACTTGTTCTTATATGTATAAAGGAAGTAATTGGTATTTTACTTAGACATTTTACTTAGACAGGGGAAGCAGTCAGTCGAGTGTTAGGAACACCGGACTCGTAACAGAAAGGTCGCGGATTCGAAACTTCCCACTAGTTGACTTTTCTGCGGTGATCCTCAGCAAGTCATTTATCCCCGATTGCTGGAGTAAACCCGTCTCCAAAATGGGTAGAAACTCGATATTATCCTTGGCGGGGTGATATGTGAGTGTCGAAGGTATTGTATATGCGCTGAATAGGTGCCCCCAAAAACTTTTCATTGTAAACCGCATCTGAGAGCCTTCCTTGGCTGATACTTGCGGTATATAAATGTTGTCCTTTACCTTTTACATTTGAAAGGAATCGTCATTTTGATATGTGCTGAATCGATTTGGTTAAAAGAATACAACGCTATTATGGGAAGCGGGCAGTCGAGTGGGGAGCGAGTGGTTAGACTGGTATCTGAAAGTTTCACGGGTTTGAAGCCGCTCGCCGGTTGGCTTTTCATGGATAGTCCCATTAAATTCATGGTTACTATAAAAGTGATTGTTGAGGCAGTTATCAGTTAAAGATTTACATTAATAATAATACAGATTTTAAATAGCTAGAACAAAACTACTGCTTACACAATTTTAATGAATTGCTTACACTCTATCTTGTTTTAATGGCATGTAAAAATACATATTTTTATTTATTAGCTCACCTGAGCTTATGCTTGGTGCTTGTCCGTCAACCGGCCATCCGTCCGTCCATCCATCCCTCCATCTGATGTTATCAATTTCTTAAAAAATCTTTTCAAGAACTGCTTATCGCAGAGGTCTGCTATTCGGCAAATAGAGTCTGTGGGTTGGCCTCTTCTATATTTATTCATTTGTCGTCATCGCAGCTAGGGGAGGTAAGCTATGCCAATGTTCGTATTTTTTCTTAAAAAAATCTTCTCAAGAACACCTTATCGCAGAGGTCTGCCATTTTGCAGATATTGTCTTGGGTTGGTCTCGTCTAGATTTGTTCATGATATCTTCATTGCAGCAAAGGGCGGTAACTACTGTCAATAATTGTATTGTTTATTAAAAAAGTTTTTTTTATTGAACCGCTTTTTACAGAGGTCTGCTATTTGGCAAATATTGTCCTTGGGTTAGTCTTGTCTAGATTTGGTCATCATATTGTCTATCAGTAAGGTGGGTATCTTATGTCAATGTTTGTATTTTTACTGGAAAAATCTTTTTCTCAAGAACCCTTCACTGCGGAGGTCTGTCATTTGGCAGATATTGTCCTTGGGTTAGTATCTTCCAGGTATGTTCAGCATCTCATGGGAACAAAGGGGGGGGTAAAACTTAGAATTTTCTCAATGTCTGCTCAGTGCAAAGGTCTGCCATTTGGCAGATATTGTCTGTGTAGGTCTCATTCAGATTTGTTTAGGGCATGATAGGTAATTTGAGCTAAGGTTTATCCTTGAATCTGTATTTTCTTGTTTCAATATCTTGTTTCAATACTAAACTAGCTAGAACAAAATTTGGGCCTAAGTGGGTATTCCATACTCAAATCTAATAATTTTCCCATTAATTGGTATAACTTCCATTTTTATGCCATTATAATCTGTTAACTTCATTCGCTGAGATTATGTTTTTTTCTTGTACACTCATGATGTAGTAAATGTTTGTAATGTTATGTGTCGCTGTCTTAATAATACAAAGGGGCGTTCATCTTTCAGACTATTAAGAACATACTTGGCAATGATTGTAATTATGTCATCAGCCTCACTCTCATCCAGCCACTAAGAATAGCCATGATCATTGGATCACATGACGACAGCAGCTATAGCAACTTAATTACACATAGCATCCGGACTAAAGTGGACGCTAGAAATTAACTCCCCTGGATCCATCACACCTCCATTATCGTCGCGTCGTACTGTGTTATTATTGTCTTAGCTCACACTTGCGAGGATGACAATGCTAAATAACGTTACAGTCCCACACGACGCATCGTGGCATGCCTTGATGCTCGTATCCTTCATGGTGCAGTGTGTTTTATTACATTACGGCAAAACACTGAGCTCCCACTCATCAGCATTCATGGTGTATTTGATATTTATGTCATTCTTTCCTCCTTTTGAATGACGTTTAGTAGACATACTTATTCATGTTTTTCATTTTATCTGTCCCACTGACATTTTATTTTATTTGTCGAGTTTTATGACTAGCAGGGGCTTCGATTTGGTATAAATGTCTATTGGTGTAGTGTTCATTCCGTCATATCAAGCATCGTTGTACTAATAGAGTTTGAAAATATAATTGAATCTTTTATAATTTTTGATCATGATGGTGACCTGGATCACCGAAATCTAATAATTTATTGATTGCCAGGAAACTTTTGTGAAAATTTAACAACTTTCAACATAAAGATGGCATTGACTGATGGATAAACAAACGATGGGAAAAACAATAGAATTGCAGAAGGTATGTGAGCCAGTTTCTGTAGATGCAGAAAGATGCATACATAGTCAATATAGTGTTGTTTTTTCTTTTGAAATTTGCAATATGGCAAACGCGGAAATCTCCATCATTGAATTTCAGCATCACTTTATGAATGTAACTTATGTCACAGATATGCGCAACTGTAAAAAATGCCAATGCAATTAAATGCAGAACACATTGCTTGATAAAAACATTGTTATTATTTTTGACGGTATTTTTCCACCGCATCTGTGACATCTAATTTTTGATATGCAGTTATATTTTATGATATAATTGCAGTATATCAAGCTGGTTAATAAGTTTAATTTATGATATGTTTATAATAAATTAAATACTCTGGTATTTTTTGTATATAAAGGAGCTATGATAAATGGAATGAAATGTTAGTTATTGAGAAACACAATCTATAAGAAAGTGGTTGTTAAGTGAGGAAACGAGATGTACAGCGTAGATTATATAGTGTAGGTGAAAGTTAAATGGATTAATAATATATCACAAATAAAGTCATTCTCAGTATTGGAAGGAAAGCTGAGAATTTGAATTTTAAAGGTCTGTTCATCAATGTGTAAGAGAGTGGAAAGAATAACGAAATCATATCGGCATGAATGAAGGTAGAAATGCGAAGACCACATACTGTAAGAATATAAAGTCTACGCTACTCCTTTACCTGCTTTTTGAACTGGATAAAATAAAGGTAATAATAGTTAGTAATGTTTTTTAATTAAAACACTATGACTAATATAGCAACACATATCTGTATCCTATAAAAGTACAAAACATCATCACTCCTTAAAGTTCTTATACATTTATTACATTATCTCAGTGAATCCTTTCTACTATTCGATATCCTATTATATCTTGTATTCTGTTCTGTTATCCTCAGATGTATATTGTCCTGTTCTTCTGACATTAATTGATGGTATACCTATACAATAGATTTCTTAGAATATTCATCATAAGCTTTAATTAATGTGGCTTCTGTTGATTCTTTCACCTTATAATACCATGATGATTCCATTATTAGCTGACTTTCATGGAACCTTGTTCCCTTTAAGCAACATCTATTTACACATTCTTATATAAGCATGTACTTTTAAGTACTACGCGTTGCTTGTATATAAATTTATTTGTGTAGATGTATATGCCTGTATATGTATTAATGTGTGTATATATACATATATATTTGTATGTGTGTATGTACATGCATGTGTATATACAGGCCAATGCAAAGGTAGAGAAAATAGTGGCTAGGTTGTTGCACTTGAGGATGACCCTGGCAAGGGTTCTTAGTCTATCCATTACATTATCTGTAATGTGTTCATTTAAGGTTTTTGCCCTCACACGTGACGGCTTATGACGCTGATGACACTATCTTGTGGGTAGCATCTCTGCTATCATCACTAAACTTTAAATAATTACCAGTTTTTGATATGTCTGTTGGTATTATGGGTGTGCCATTTGGGTAAGTGAACAAAGGTCAACGGTCCACCCTGATACGGTAGTTTGTACTACGGTGATTTCTTCTTTGCAATAATCAACGCGAACCGTTTTCATTGGCGTTGTGCTAATCACAGTGAAGGCTTTAGTTTCGCTGAGGAGTAAAATAGCTCAGAGCACTGCCTGATCCCTAATTATCACTACTGTACTAGAATTCAAAACTACTGGAAATAATCTCGACAAACCACGACAATGAGCATGCGTAAATTGGCAGGTTAAAAGTCACCACATCTTTCAATGAATGCGACGCTGGGTCTACTACCAATCAAGCCCTCTTTAGCTGCCTAACCGGAAGAATTATACAATAGAGAGTGGAGACAAATAAAGGACATAATAGGCATACGAATACCTTCACAGAATGAGATTTCATCATCCCAGAATGTAACTCGATTTAACCGCATCGGTATATGTCCCACATACAAATAAGTAAGACTTTCATACATACCGGCACCTATTCCATGTTTTGATGACTTCACAAATGTCCTATAAAAAAAGGAAATAACCTAAACAAGACAGACAGTTAAAATGATATCACGTAACAACCACTTTCTTATAGATTGTGTTATAGCCAAAATTTAATAAATGTGACTTAACATTAATAAGGATTTTACAATTCGTACTGATTTTATATTGGTCAAATATCGTTGAGATACGTAGCTATTCACAGTCGACCTAAAAGTAACTACCGTAAATAACTGTGTGAGCCAATTAGCCAGTCCGATGGAAACGGCTTGTGTTCTACCCTCATATTCATCGTCCCGCTTTATTGACAATGTCATTGTGATATCGACGGTGTCTTTAATATCGAGTATACAGTCTGTGGCAGACTGCACAGTGAAGTGCCTTCTTTAATCTGCCAATATGAACACATCATCAACAATACATAATGTAAGAATATTGTTGTAGTGACCTCGTAGCATCCATCACCTGTCTCCCAGCGTCTTTCTCTCATGTTTTATGCAAGCAAACTGCTTGTCCATCGAGAAACCTGTCCATTATTGGTGATTCCTTATTTATAAATATATCCCCATCATATATCTCCCTCATGTTTTTACTCGATTATTAATATCAACATTCACCGACGTAAAAATTATTTCCATCGTGGAGTTCCTGCTTTAAAAAGCGCATTTTCACTCATTTTTTTCGTTTGATAGAAATTTTTCATGGAGACAATCAGCAAATTGTCTGTTAGCAACTTGAGTATATCTTCTCCTCGCCACATTTGGCTTATTCCGAATTTAGCTGATTTTATCACCTTCTAAAGTGATTTTATCACGTGACATCTCGTGATCAAAAGGATCAGTACACTCGCTATTAACTCACCGTTCAATCCCAAAATCAGTTACGTCTCCTTAATCAATAAGATTGGACGGAAACGTGAGAATTGTTACTAGGTAAATACGCAGACGTCTACTCTACTTATGTTTGGCAGAAAATTGTGATGTAATTTGTTAACCCTTACCACACTGACATCGGTACATTACATTACTATACCAATGCAATCCTCTGACAGAAGAGTACTATGGGGTTAACTAGCCACCCATGTAGGTGCATACTGGTGTGTCTGTACTGCAGTGGTTAGAAGTGTGGCTTTTCATGCGAGAGCTTGCGGGTTCAAACCGGCATAAACTGGGGATTTTTTCTTGTGCCTTCGAAAATACGAAACAAGCAAGATTTTCGTGCTGAAATATTATTATAAAAATATCTTAGGGATATGACAAGGCAATATTGTATGTGCAATTGACATTCAATTATAAAGCACCACTTTTCGCTTTTTATTATCTAAATATTGGGGAAAGTATAATAATAATGGCAACAGCCAATGTGGTTCTATGAAAAAGTGGAGAGAAATGCACAGACAAAACCTATACATCAATCTGTTCTCAAAAACAGTGGGAAAAATATGAAAAGCATTTGTCATTTTTAATGTTTCTGTCAGTTTAATGCAAATATCCCATGTTGCCTCATCCTCGACTTCAGGAAACCAATAAATTTTAGGTAACGTCCACAATTCAGCTTGTTTCGAAAAACGGAATTATGACCTACAGCGAGATTCCGAGCTGTATTTACTTGATTTTAACAAACACTTTAAACATGTTTTATTAAACTTGCGATTTGATTAGCCAGCACTGGTCCAGAACTACAGTGTGGGCCAATAAAATGATATGTTTATCGCATAATTTTTGCATTATTAGCTCATTCTCATTAAACGGTATCATTTCAAGCACTTTTTTTATAGAATATGTATGGTAAATTCTGTTTTATACAAGCTTCCAGTCACCTTTTATAGTACGTATATGTAAACTTTTCATCATTCATTAAATACTATTAATTCTATGTTAGGTATCGATCGTTAACGGTTGTGGGAAATTGCAGTCCGTAGCCAAATTAATTCAATTACCTTACCAAACCCTTACCACACTGACATCTGTTATGTTCATCATATTACCATAGTAATACAATTCTTTGACATCAAAATCCTAAGGGCAAATTCAGTAGGTATTGCAGTCCCTAGCCAAATTAATTCAATTGATTCGATAAGTAGCGTAGTGGTGATATCGTTACAATTTAATCCAAAAGTCTATTCCAGCTCTCGTGAGTATGCTACCTACGACCTTTTTTTTGGGGCAAAAAGCATCTAAACCTCTCCTGTCTTGGGGATCTGGGTGGCCCTAACAGCATGGTTATATAAGGGCTACTTTTCTCTGATGATGCTGTGTTTTGCATACTCTCTGGAAGGTCTATATAGCGCTCACCCCCCTTCATTATCTCATAGTCTAATTTCAAATAATCATAACCTATCATGGGACCTGTGGAGTCAGACTTTTTGACTTTTTCACAATATAAGCATGAGGAGCAATTGTTTAAACTGAAATCATTTCCTGTATTGTGATGGTTAAATATCCACAGGTATTCAAGCAGTCGTACTAGGTACAGGAATGCCACTTTCAGTGGCACCTAATCCTAATTGTAACAATCCAACTTGATGTTAGCAGACCGACTATGGGATCGAGCACTCAGTGCCGCCCAGTGCACATCCACGAAGAGATTACTCAGTAAGTTATATGTCAACAGAATGCCATCGCCATTGTTGCTTCTCATGTAAAACGTTTGTCATGTCAAAGTCATCATACAAACTGGCTTCATTTGGAGCCAGATTGAAATCTGTCTGTTACTAATCCAGGAAGATTCTACTAAGACTATATATATATATATATATTTATTTATTTATTCATTTTTATATATATTAAAGTACCTCCTTCGTGTCAGAGTGGCGGGTCTGGTTTTGGCAGCCAGCATAGCAAGGATTGAAGTATTCGACATTGTTCATGCACAGAGGCTCGTAATGTTCCAGGTGACAGTTGCACTGGCTGTTACACGTGGCATCCATGTTGACGGAGAACTTGGCTCTACAAATACAGAGGCCACAGTGCGGTAGTTGGATGGTGAAAGTGAATCATCATGATGTAATAAATGCGCGAGGGAACGAGAAGACAATAATGACATCAAAAATAAGAGGCCATAGAGACCTGCAAATAAGCAGTTATTGAGAAGTAAAATTTTTAAGAAAAAACAAACATTGGCATAAGACACCTCCCTTTGCTGTGGTGACGATACCATGAACAAATCTAGAAGAGACCACCCCACGTACAATATATGTCAAGTAGCAAACCTCTGTGATAAGCGGTTCTTGAGATTTTTTTATAAATACGAACATCGACAGAAGTTACCTAGCTGTGATGCCGATACCATAAACAAATCTAGAAGAGACCAACCCTAGGATAATATCTGCCAAATAGCAGACCACTGCAATAAGCGGTTCTTGAAAAGATTTTTTAAGAAAATGTTAACATCGGATGGACGGACGACGGACAAACTCCGATAACTCACCAAGCATAAGCTCAGGTGAGCTAATAAATATAAGGTAAAAAAATAAATATCACTTTATTACAAGTCGACCCGAGCGATGGGATCGATGTAACTTGTTCAGCGATATGACATCTAAAACCCCATCGATATGACATCTAAAACCCCATCGATATGACATCTAAAACCCCATCGATATGACATCTAAAACCCCATCAATATTGCCCGGTATTGGGATCGTCCCTCTGTTCATACACCGTCGCTTCAACAACAGAGCTTTTATCTATTCAGACGGTGAAGTAAAAACTACAAGACGTGGTCGATCTACGAAGGGGAGTACTGACTGTTTATCGAGGTGGTAAGGTATGTTGACCCCAGCGACCTTGTTCTGCGGGCACTGGGCGAACAGCACTGCGCCGAAAACCATGACGACAGCGCAGACGACGGCGTTGAACCGAAGCATGCCCTTCACCTTCCACCCCGTGCGCTTCACGATATATCCGCCGAAAAACTGACCGCCGGCTATTCCGGGAATCGCCAACGCACCTGCGACAGCGTCGCACTCACGGCTTTATGGATCATACGCAGTCCAATTTAAATAACAAACTACAGGACAACGATGAACCTACTGACTAAAAAAGGGCAGATACAAAAACACAGAAAGAAAGTCAGAGCCTAAAAAGTAATTTCACCAAAAGTATATTCCATTATTTTACGCTACTAATACACAATAGTTAATAGTAACAGCTTCTATAGTATTACATTTGTCTAATAACAAGGGAGGTAATTTTATTAGTGTGTTTTTCCCAGTGATGAACGATAATGAAATATTTGCGACAATAGTCATTTCAATATTTTTATTGATAGATATTAATAAATACTACTACATAAATATTATAATGACAATAATATGACTAGGAAATGATAATTAAAATATTATCTCCCTTTCCATAATTGTTTGAACAATGTTTCCAAATTGCAACAAAATAAATTTTTCATACCAATGTTGCAGTCATCGTATGCGAGTTTTGTTGTAAATCTTTACAGAAGACAGGAATGCAGGTTACCTGTCTCTCAGTTGGCTCACCTGTAATTAACGCTGCTCTCCCATCAGTCTGATTATATTGGTTCCTGATAAACTTTGGGAGAAACGTCCCGAATCCGGATCCAACGAGAGTTTCCATTGCTCCGGCCAGCGAGATCAGGATGAAGGTCGGGTTACGAATGAGCTGCCACGTGGTCGCTGGAGCGTGACTCACCGCCAGCTTCATCGTGACGTGTTGCTGTTCTCGGCCGTCTGGGTTCGTGTGGGCGCGATCGGCGCGTAACTTACAGGCCTCTGGACACCGTATGTGCTTTGTGTATGTATGTAATTATGGGTTGATTACCAAAGTAATCATTGTTTAGCCCATTCTAGGCCCTTTATAAAGCTAGCTAACAAATTGATCAGCCTCAATGATGAGGGAAACCACCTACGAAGGCTGGACAGACTATTGACTTTTGCCCAATCACGCCACTGGGCCACATATGTCACACACTCCACTAAGTCTATCAGAGTTGATGGTTAGTTACAATAGGATGATGACAAAACGGGGAGGTAATAGAGAATAGAGACCATCCATAAGGCATCTGAAACCCAGTGACATCAGGGGGGGAAAGCCACACTGCAAAGGCTACCCAGACCCCCATGGACACAAGGGGCTTTATGCCTGAAAAACACTTGTAGTATACTGGTTACAGCGGGAATTGAACCAGGGACCCCGGGATCAAAAGTCAAATGCTCTAACAACTACATTTACTGCCTCCGCATTGTGTATTGTTGAAGGGACACAAAATAACAGCGCAAAATTAAACACATAACAAAGGAAGATTTTGGATAGTGAAAACTCGAGTATAATGTCAGGAGAGAAATACACAAAAAAGCCCTTACATCATTTGAGACCCGAACACACGACCTCTAGATAACCGGTCTGGTGCTCAGGATACTGGCCATCTGGAGGTCATGGATTCGATCGCAAGGTCTTTTTTCGTGCATTGTCCGTCTTATATGAAACACTATTCACAAGTTACGTTAAATGTCTTCAAACCAAAAATTAAAAAGAGTAATATGGGTAAACAAGAGGCCGAATAGGTCTCAAGAAGCTCACCTGTTTATTGGGAAAAATAAAAAAATAAGAAAAAAATAAAAACAAAAGAGAATAAAAAATAGAAAAAATTTAGAAAAAAGCACTTGAGGTGCTAGAATATAAGCGAAAACTTAAAAACTGAGGCAAAAAATATATAAAAACTAAAAACTAAACTAAAAACTAAAAAAAAATCAAAAAAGCAAAAGGCCACATAAGGAAAGGCTCTTCTGGGACATTAGAAACATCTAGAGAATTTACATTTGTTAAGACAAAAGTATAATTACAAACATCTGCAGAGATTACCGTACTGGCCGCCGTATTAGTCGCAGCATCATATAAGTCGCACCCCTTCCTTGGAGCACTGATATCTTACCT